>VWZL01002701.1:57500-69650 GCA_013396915.1 Stercorarius parasiticus
AGAAAAGCATCTCCATGATGAGATTGCTAAATCCCGCGGAAGTTTTGGGGACCTTCCTCGGGCCCCGGGAGAGCAGGAGGTGGCACGGGCGTGCTGGCTGTGCTGAGCATGGTGGCAAGTGTCAGCTGTCCCTGTGGGGACACCTGGGGAGCCGTCACCTGGGGAGATCCCTGCTGGTGCAGCGTGCTGGGCTCCTTCTCGCAAATGCCTTGGACAGGGTCTGTTGCAAAATCTAGATGTGTCTGTAGACACCAACATAAATGCTGTCTGCTTCCTCTCCCACCTTAGAAATCTGTTCATCTGAGTAGAAAGGACAGGCTGGAGCACTGTGCAAGACAGGGTACGTGTAGGATGCAAGAGCAAGCTGAACTCTGTGATTCCTCCTTTGACCAGTCCTTGCTCAAATCCTAAAATGTCCCACCTATTTATTTTCCTTGACTGAATTTTGCCTGCCAAAATCCCTGCTCAGCCTGGGCTGGTGGTTCATCACTTGACCCAAAAGTGAGCCTGCACTTTCAGCTCCGGGGCAGGTATAAGCGGGGAAGAAGCCACACCTTTATCAGGTTCAGAAGAACAGTCCTGAGAGCAGAAGACCCCCTAAGAGATCCATTTTTCTAGCTCGCCCTTAGGAGTGAAAGCTCAGAGAGTAGTTTGCATCAGAGTAAAACCTCCAGGTCCAAACCTTTGGCACAGCTGAAATCCACCGGCTCTAGCACTGCTCCATGTGCCTGCGTCCTTCACTCAAGAGGGAGTTCTGTCCATAGGAGCTGACAGAGAGGGATGTTTGTGCAGCCGTGGGCTTCCTCCCACACCCGAGCCACCCGGCAGGGCAGGGCCACCGCAGCTGGGGCCACTGTGGTTCCTGTCTCCCTCCCTGGGGCTGGATATTTTCTGATTAAGGAGAGAGATGCAGGTTCCTGCTTGGCAAAGTCGCTTTTAAGTGTTGTTTCAGGACTCCTTGCTGAGCTTTTCAAAGGTTTGCCGAGTCTGAAAGAGCAAGGGAAAAGGGGAAGACTTAGTGTAAATAAATTCTGGTGGTTCAGTTCTGAGGCAGCATTTTCTCAGCCATCGGTGTCACGGCTTCAGCTGCTCTTCCCAACCGAGACCTCTTTTTGGAAGCTCTCCTGGGCCACGGCGATACCCCATGGAAGGGCCATGCCCAACCCTGGAGGAAGGCGCTTGCTGGCAGAGGAGAAGCCGTCGGGGAGCTTCCTAGCAGATCACCCCCAGTGCTATTTAATTGCTGAGATTTCGATATAAACAACAGAAGTTCCTGTCGTCAGGTCTGAGCGGCCCTTGTCACTCTTATGGTTTGAAATAATGATAACAATTAAAACCACACGTTAAACCGCTTACATCCCCTGCCGCAGGTGTAATCGATACGGCCCCAGCACACGCCGTCCAGATGAGCCACTTCGTCTTGACCACCTTTTGGAAGTCACTTAATCACCCGTCCTTCCCCTGCCCCGTCTCGACGACCAGGTCTGCAGGGCAGAAATGGCTGGAGTAACAGTGGCTTAGCGCTTCAGACGGTGAAGTCCCAGCCTCCGCTCCACTCCCCAGCAGCTCTTGTAAACACAAATAATTGATGTTACATTGTCTTTTTAAGAACAGGAAAGAGGGAGTTTGAAGGAAGTGATTTAATTTGATTCACGCTCTTACTTTTGAGCAGAACTGAAGGCTACAATTAGGGTGACAAACTGGGAGAGGCCAGGCAAGGAGGAAACTTTAAGACCTCTGAGGAAAGATAACTGGAGTCTGTAGAGCATCTATTATAAGTAAGGCCAGCACGTGAATCTAAAAATAGCTGTGTGTATATGACTGATATTAAAAATGACTGATTTAAAAGAAAGTGCTTCACCTCTGTTGCCAACTAGGAAGGCAGGTCTCTAGTATTCTCAGACTTAAATGCTGCCAGTATTTCACGTTAGGATAGTCATAAAGTTAAAGGTTAATAGGCTGTACAAATGACAGAGTTTAAAGGGAAAAATGAAGATGGGAAGATTTCTAGCACTTAGGGAACATTTTAAAAATGAAGCTCCTCTGCCTAATGCAATTTTTCCTATATTCTTTCTCACGCTGTTGATCATTATTGAAAATATTTCTATTTGCATAAGTGATTTCTTCTTCACTGCCCACCTCCGTTTGCTTTTTGGATCATCATTACTTCCCACAGTACATGATGAGTCATAATCCTGCTGCCTGCCATAACACTCTGCTGCCGTGAGAGCATGATTGGGCGAAATTAAAGCCATAGCCTCGGAGGGAGGATGGGCAGGGAGACCCGGAGTGTGAGGAAGGCTTTAATTTAATTGCGAGTCATTAGAATTGGCAGGTTGAGGAGGAGGGCGAAAAAACGCGATGCTGGAAGTGGGATTTGGTTGTGGTGTTTCAGATTAGCTCAACAGTGCTGTGTCAGCCTGGCTACTGGGAGTGGTGTGTACCTTGTTCTGTAACACTAGAGTTGGAAATTGAAGTCTAACGGCCAGATTAACATGACTAAGAGAAATACTTTTTATATGGAGGCTGCCAGTTACCACATTTGCTTTTGCCCTGATGAAGAGAAATTCTCCCTTGGTTTCTGCCTAGGCCTTTCAGAGCAACTGGAAGAGGCCGTGCTTTGAACATTGCTTCTTGTTGCTCTGCTGGGACTGAAATTGCAGCGAAGCGTGGATCTTTAAAATGTACTGTTTCTTGGGTGGCCCAAATGCCCTTCCCTCCATCTGTTCAGTTCCTGCCTGGAGAAGAGAAGACTGAGAGGGGACCTCATCAATGCTTATCAATATCTAAAGGGCGGGTGGCAAGAGGACGAGGCCAGACTCTTCTCAGTGGTGCCCAGCAACAGGACAAGGGGCAACGGGCACAAACTGGAACACGGAACCTGAAACATCTCAACATGAGGAAAAACTTCTTTCCTTTGAGGGTAGCAGAGCACTGGCACAGCCTGCCCAGAGAGGTGGTGGAGTCTCCGTCTCTGGAGATATTCCAAACCCGCCTGGATGCATTCCTGTGCCACCTGCTCTGGGTGACTCTGCTTTGACAGGGGGTTGGACTAGATGATCACCGAAGGTCCTTTCCAACCCTGTTATTCTGTGATTCTGTGATCACAGGAAGATTTAGGCTGGAGGACATCTTCTCCAGCCCCTGAAATCAAGGTGGTCTTTTTCATCTTGTCCCAGGTACGACTACCACACACGCCCTAAGGCTCAACCTCAATAAGCAGTTGGCAATGAGTGAAGGTGCCTTCCAGACATTTATTCTTACTGCTTTCTTCATGCGTGCAGGTGACTGACAGTCGCTCCAAGTACCTCTGAAGTCTGGGTGTGCAGACACTCTCCCTGGGTGCGCTGCCTGGGAGCCAAATAAAAGGTCTGGGCTCTGCTTGGCTTTGACGTCTGGTGCCACACAGGCCTCCACCAGCGCGCCTGGCTAAAGCTTTTCTTCCTCTGTGTTCTTCAGGTAGTTTCTACTTTCCTGCAACGTGTCCTTAAAAACTTCCTGGGCCTGTGAGATGCTGAAGAAGTCAGATATTCCTGATTTACAGGAATAAATGGAATAAATTATATGGAATGAATAAGACTGCTGAGCAAAAGCCTCCTCCACTCTGGAGCTAAAATGAAACAGAGAAAGGACCATGCCTTGGTGCTCCCTCTGGTAGTGAATTTTATGCCTCTACCACAGGAGCAGACCTTTGTGTCTGCACCAAGCTTCCTGAAGTTGTAGGAGATGCAGATCCTTGCAGAGCTGCTTTGGAAACCAGGACATCAGGCTTCACATTCCCTCTTCACGGAGCGAGGTAAAACCCTGGGAGCCCGTATGACAGGTGTTTTAAGGATCACTGCTGCTCTTGGTGTCCTGCAGCAGTGACTTAAGGCTGCAGTGGTGCCGTTTCATGCTATGAAAAAATATGCATAGCAGATTTTCACAAATTTCTGTGAAATTTCCAGGAATATTGAATGGTGCGATCTTGTTTTCTTCCTTTTTCACTTGAGTTTCTATATTCCAGTGCTCAGTTTCTGCTACGCCATATATCTTCCAAACACTGCAACATTAATTTAGCAGAACATTATAGCATTGAAACTCTTGTTTAAAAGATGTGCAAGCATTGTGTTTCTTCTGTGCATGACACTGCATAGAACATGATAAAAATATTTTTTAAAATGAACGCAGAAGTAAACCCAGCATAACCTACCTCCTTTTTCCTTCCTGCAGGGACTAAAATGATGAGTAAAAGAAAGAAAAGGATGAAGGAGTAAAATGCTTGCAATCTGAACAGATTTCTCAAAAATTTCTTTTGCCATTGCTTGGATGAAAAACTTTTGCAATATCTCCAGTAATTAATTTGCAGAGCATTTTCCTTGTCTGAAACTATAAGTTGTGCACTGCCTTTGGGAGAGTTTGCGGCTCCTCTTTCCACGCTTGGGACCCCTTTGCTCTGCAACTAACTTCTCAGATCCAAATCACTGGATTTTTGTATTTGGATTTTTGATGCTGAGCCTTTGTCTGTGTGGCAGCTTTGCCTCAGAGACCCGCACACAGCTGGCTTGGTTGGGGGAGCCCTTCATCCCTCCCCATCAGCAGTTACTTGCGTAAGCGGGTCTGCGGAGTCAGTGGAATTGCTTTTGTGAAGAAGCGCTCACCTAAAAAGTGAAGGGTCCTTTCCATTTGGTCCTTTGTAATTCCTGGTTCTTCATCCATTTTTACAGACAGGTGGAATGGTTATAATGTTCCAAAATAAAAGACAGTTTTCTTTTGAAAAAGAGGCCATGCCTAGAAGTCGAGTGTGGAAAATGCTGCCTGTAGCCTTTTATTAGCTTCATTCACTCTAATATATCTGCCTTGTATGCCAAGAAAAGTATAAACAAATGGCAGGGTATTGGTTTTTCAATAACAAGGTTTAAACCAAGGATATAAAAAGCATATCCTATCCGACTCTATTTATGAAACAATTAATATTGTCGATGTCTTTTCCATCTCCTCCAAGTTACACATACTGCATAAACTTTGATATATCTCTAAGAAGTACAAAAAATACCAACTGGAGAATAAACAGGGCAATGTGCCAATGCTGTTGGAAAGGGAAACAATTTCTATGTCTTCTTATGAAATGTTTTGATATCAAAATAAACCAAGATGTAATTCTCCTGAATTTCCCTGTGAAGTCTCGGGGCATAATAGACAAAGGGTCCTGGTTTTACCTTGTAATCTCAGGATTTATATACAGATAATTATTTTGTTGTTCGGGACCTTTTACCATAGCAGTAATTCCAATTCTTTTTTTGCCCTTTGGATCACAGCAATTTAGCACCCAACCTCTCTCTCATGCGCCCACACGAGCACGCAGGAGTGCTGGCCCTGCACCCTGCTCACCGCAGGGTTGTCCAGGGACTCAAGGGGTGAGGGATGGGACCCACTCACCCACCCTAAGCCTGCGGCAGGGCGCTCCGCACGCTGCCGTGTCCTTACGCTACCGTGTCCGCGCACCCCCGTGTCCGCGGCCGGCGTCGCGCAGCGCTCCGCGCCTCCCGGCGCTGTCCGTGGTGCTGAAGGGCGACCGCGCCTCCCGGGGGGTGGGCGAGCGGTACGCGTGGGGAAGCATGTGATGGTACACCTATTTATTGCTGTATCAGTATTAGTATTACTATTAGCGTTACTATTAGTATTAGTACTATTAATATAATAATAGCAATAATTCTGTGCAAATTAAGATGGAAAGCTGTTCCCAGACAAAAGCAAAAACACTTTGGTAAGAATATCATCCCTAGCCCAAGTTTACCAGGACAAGATTACTGTGGCAGCTTTGCATTCCTGTTTTAATTGCCTCCCCCACCCTTGTTTGTCACCTGAAAATTTCAGAGCTGCTTATCAATAATGCTCTGTGTGTCATATGGCTGCGAAGCATTCCGATCAATATATTATCATTTCAGAGCTTGATTATGAAGGTGAAGGGCATTATCAAGGACATCTGGAAATTCTGATCAGTGTTCTGCAATCTCTGATCAGCTTCAGTGCTTTACAAGCATAGTCTCTGGAACAGAATAAGATCAAAAATCTCTAACTAGAGAGACAGTGTCTTATCCTGTCATTCATACCAACCCTTGCTGACAATAAAGAAACAAATAAAAAGCAGAGGTATCGTCTGCACATTTGCCCTAGATTCTTTTAGCATATCCTCTGCTCTTCACTCCATTGCAGCTTTCAAGCACAGCAATACATAACGAACTTCTCACGGCAGCGTGTTGTGTACTGTACACAATTTGCCTGACTGAAATATTTGAGGCAAGAGTGATCTAGAGGAAAATGGAAATATATTAAAAATATTTTTTTTTATGACAGCATTACACAAGTAATTTAGATCTCATACTCTGGGAATGACAACACATGGTTAGAATACACATCAGGCTGCTGAGGAGAAACAGCTAGTGTTTGCTTAATATGTTAGGATTATTATTTTGTCGGTTCTCTTGCTCTGTAGATACCCAACAGTACTTAAATGTGTTACATTTGATGCATATGCCAAGCTGAAATTGTTCCACTTTCTGTCGTACATAATATTATTTGCCCTATCTGCCACCTTGAAAAAGATGTTCAATTGCACACAGTCCCCTTTCATTGTTTTTTTCTGATATTATTCATGGGTCCTTAATGCAAGTCAAAAATATACCTAATGTAAAATAAGGTGAAAAAGGTCTCCCTTGGTTCCCAACTAGCTTTGTTAGTGCTTCATGGCTGCTTCTCATGTCTCTATATGAGGAAGGAGTTTCAAGCCACCATTCTGGACTGCGAGGCTGAATTGGTTGGGTCCCTGTGGCTTAATGTCAAAGACTATCTCCTGTTGTACAGAAGACAGTGGTATAACTATGATGGCTATGATGTTGATGAAGCTGAGTATTGGAAGTTTTGCTCCCCACCAGCATTACTTTAATCAGATTTATTGCTGATGAATTTCTGATATGATTGCTAATGGTTAACTAAAATATATTTAAAAGATTTTCTGCATAATGTTTGCCTTCCTAATAAATTTCTAACTTTTCAACCATGTGGAAAAAGAAACAATGCATGCTACATAAATGTAAAGCTGTGACTCACAGGAGGATGATTTGGAATTTGGCTTTGGGAGAAAGAACTCAGACGCCAGTGCAGTCATTTCTTGGCCTCTGGTGCTTTATCTTTATAATGTGGGTTTGAGCACTTATAATAATATATACAGAGGGTGGAAATAAGAAACTTTGTTATCTAGGATAAGGTTTTCCCTGGAATGTACAGAAACATGTGGAAAGAAGCCCTGAAAGAGAGTCTGTGCACCATGGGAGTGATGTGAGCACCTGAGCTGTCTGCGTATCTGAAGCCAAGATGTCCTGTTGATGCCCCAGCCAAAAGAGGTAGGAGGAGCCTCCCGTGGTGTGCGCATCACTTGGACTTCTTGGGATTCCTGAAACATCGAGCTTGCCTGAGGAGTAGCCTTCCCTGGGGACTGTCAGGCGAGACAGAGTCATTAGTAAGTGCAAAGCACACTGAGGTCTTGACATAGAAGCTCTTGCGGAAGCACAAAATGGCCCCATCATTTATTTTGCAAAACCACGAGCTATTTTGGGGATCTGCTGACTCAGAACAAGCTGGTTCAGATTGTCGTGCCATTTATAACAAAAGTTCCCAGGGCAATGAGGGTGATCTCAGGATCTTTTAATAAAATTCAAAATACAGCTCATGTTGAGTATGTACGTTCAGCATAACTCTTGTACAATTGCCAGGGCTCTCTGGTATGAACACCAGAGTCTTTATAAGCAGCTGATTTTTGAGTCAATGGGCTGTAACACTTTTGAAATCAATGATTATTTAAGAACTCCTAAACCTGCACATTGTCTAGCTGCTGTGCACGCAAACATTGGGTCTGCTCTGCTTTCTGTCGGCTCTCTGCAAGTGGATAATTTGGATCTGAGGTCTGAAGGCTGAGTGTGGATTATAACACCTCTTTTCTAGCCAGGCCAGTAAAACTTTTACAGTAAAACATACAGCTTTGCAGCATTGTTTTTTATTTCAATAGGAGCTGAAAATACTCAGCGCTTCTCAGGTGTGGTTCCAGGACACTCATGGATTTTCACAAGCAAGCTGTTTGTGGCCACAGAGAGATCTGCTTAGTTAGGATTTCACCAGTGCTGATCTTCACCCAGTTTGATTTTTTTTTCTTACATTCTGCATGATCTCTCAGAGTTTTCAACTTGGTATATAAACACCAGTCATTAGATTTAGAAACTGCAAAGCTACCATCTATCCATTGTTCTTCGGGTGTTTCTGTCCGGTTGTATTTTGAAACGGGTAAGATGAGTTACAGGAGAGCTTACGTTTGGATGAGACGTCAAAGAAAAGCCCACGTTCTGCCTTGAAATCCTCCAATGCTACTTTTCACAAGAGACTTCCTCCATTGTATTTAGCTGACCTCTATTCTGTGAGTTCGCTTGTGAAAGTCATAAATTGTGCACACATGACTAATATCAACGCAAAGATGATTAGATTTTCTACAAGTTGGACTGGTGGGCAGGTCACAATGACAAAAGCGAA
Source organism: Stercorarius parasiticus (assembly GCA_013396915.1). NCBI lineage: Eukaryota > Metazoa > Chordata > Aves > Charadriiformes > Stercorariidae > Stercorarius > Stercorarius parasiticus. The sequence goes on from VWZL01002701.1 coordinate 66,060, forward strand.
GGATATTTTGTATGAGTTTGTGATGGCTTCAGAGCATCATATTGGGTTATATAGAGCATGTGTGTAGCGCTGTACGAGATGAAGGCCACTTAGATCCCATCATTTGCCCATCAGTTCTGTCCGCATGGATTTATTCCAAATTACATGAAATTTGCAACAGCAAATTTTCACAAAAAACATCACAACTAGAATTTTTTCCTCTTTCCTGTAAAAACGATATTTTTGTGACTCAGACACAGTACTGTGATGAGCCTCAGAAATTAAAGTATCATAAATTAGACAACCTGCTTTCTTGCAGTGGTATAAGGTTCTAATATTTGTCAGGAAAGACTCTCAGCTTGCCAGGAAGCCGCCAGAAAACGGAGACTTACAAAGCCTTCCATTTAAAGGTACAAAAATGCCATTGTAAGGCGTAATAAGGGAACAACTTTAACTGTTCCAAAATACCTCTCAACCCACACACATCACAGACACCCTGGTACACTCAACCAAGCGAAACCTGAGATGGGCTACGAAGCACAACTCTCTTGAGGTTTTTCCAGTCTTGAATAAAACATCCTTATCAAATACATCCTGCAAGAGACATTGCTTTTGATGAGAAAGCAGCATCCCTTTTCTAGGTGACCTCTGTTTGTTTCCAGTCATGCGTTTCAGAAGAAGCAATTGAAAGAATGACAGAGAAATGCAATGTTTCTGAATAACTCAGATTTTTACAAAAAGGCCCTGATAGTATGTAATGGTTTGCAGTAGGAAGGGGAGAGCCATTCACAGTGGCTCAAACTCTACAGTAGTTAATCTTTGGCACTCACAAAATTGTTTTTAGCTGGCTAGACAGCGTAACAACAGCTCTAAAATCTGGTGGTGGAAGAATTCATTGTGATTGCCTGGCAATAGAGTGTTTCTGTGTGGGGCAAGCTGTTAACTGTGTTCTCATCCCTTCTTTCTTCTCCCTCTAAACATCTAAACCCTAATGCAAGGAGGTAATTCAGCACTTCCCTGTGGAAGAAACTGTTTAAAGTTAGCCATGAAATCAAGGAGTGTCTTCAATTACTGTTACCCTACAATTGCTGTAAGGCCAAATGCTTCAAACATCTACAGGAGAACAAGAGGCTGCTCTAGGGGGAGAATCCTGGCTGGCCAGGGCCGTCTTCTGCAAAGACATGGCAGGCTGTGCGGGAGGAGATCTACCGCTGTCAAAAACCTTCTGTCAGAGCAGAAGGAGATGCAAACCTCACCCCTTCTGCCCTGCGAGTCCTGGCTGCGGTTGTCCCACGGCTGGGCTGCTGGGCGTGCTCCCAGGTGGACAACCAAAGGAGCAAAGGAACCAAGCGCTGCATTTTCCTCACCCCCCTCGGGATGGAAAAGAGGAAGCTGAACCCAAAGTGACAGGTGTTTGTCACTTGTGGTTATAGCGGGAGACGCTCGGGGACGACAGCTATAAAGATGGTACAAGAAGCTGTGTGAAATGCAGTGATTGGAGGTGCAGCAGGTAACTTCTGCCAGGCAAGGAGGGCCGTTTGTCAGCATGGTGCTTTGCGAGCATGGAAGAGCAGCAGGCTGCAAGGCAGGGCATTTTGGAGCTAATCTAAGCGGGGCACCACAGAATCACACAGCGCAGGTTCACACTTCAGCTTGGCAAGAGCACAGCTCTTTAGAAAAATAATGAAAAAGAAGAGGCAGTGCTGAGACAGGATAAATAAGGAGATAAATCACTTTGCAATACCATGCAAGCCAAAACCTGAAAATAAACAATTACTTTAAATCATATCAAGCACCTATCACAAACATCACATTTATACAATTGATCCATGCGTAAATTAGCCAATTAATTCTGAATTGGAACACTAATGAAATAATAATTATCTGTTTACAATGGAATGGTATGAGAGTGGGTCTAGAAACAGAAATAAAGAAAAGACTGCAGCAAAATCCACTCAGCTCCATCACCACTGGGCATGGGGGGAATGGTCAATAACAGTCTTTAATGTCCAGATATTGCTGGGGGGGCATAAATAAAATACATAAATATATGAGAAATCTACGGGCTGCAAATGGCAGGGATGTAGAAAGGCTCTTTGAGAACATTGATTGCCTTTTTTTTTTTTTTAATAAATAATTGCAAAGTGGAAAATTCTTTTAACATCTTCAGAGTCTGGCTTGGTTTTCTGCCCCCGTTTGGCTTTCTACCATGAGTGGTTGTTTACCCTGAAAGACTCCAGAGGGATTAGGACCTCCTAGTTGCCAAAGCAGTGAAGGATGGATGGAAAAGGGTGAGAGTTTCAGTACAGAATGATTTTGGTGACTCATATCTAAATCAAGACCTTCACTGAGATGGAGAAATGGACTGGGGTCTTCTATAAGAACTTGCAACCTTGGTTTTTTTCATGTAAGAGCTGCAAACAGATAAAATAGAGCTTTAGCCCAGGTCCTCATAGGATAGGCGAGAACCCTGGTTAGGTGACTATCAGCTGTTTTCTGTACAGAAACTATTTTGTGCCTTTCATTTTTTTCTATTTTCTATACATTTTACCCCAGAGTTGAGGAGTATTTCCACTGAAATAGCATTTCTTTGAAAAATTCCTGATGAGCTTTATTTTGCCTGATGCCTTTAAGTGAAACAGTTGTTAACAAGAGCAGAATATTTCTGTAAACTCCTATAAATTGCTGAGACCCCATCCCCAAGATGTGTTTTGCAGATTTTTCATTTCTGCTCCTCCCTGTTTATCTAAACCGCTCCTCACAGTGAAACTAACAGTTTAGAAATGGTTATTTCTGGTTATTTCTAAACTGTTTAGAGACAGTTTAGAAATGGTCATCTCACCATAAGAGAGATGGTGCTCTGAAAAAAGTCATGTACACTGAAAGTATACGAAATACCATGACTGTTGCAGCCAAAAATATTACGTGATTGGGTCTATGTAAATTTTTCCTAGATTTATAACCACAAATGTTCGGGGGGAAGCAGAACTTTTAACAATGTTAAAGCTTGCAAACATTAACATGGACAAGTCTGATTCAGGTAAAAGGTGCCTTATTTCAAATTTCCAGGTGGGTGTCTTAAAAGGGGAATAGCAAGAGAAATCAGTTATATTTGATCAGAGCATTAAAACGTTGAAATGTAGAGATTGTTATCCCCCCTGTGCACATGCGTGCACTTCCTCAATCTATAGCTCTGCATATGCCAGGACAGATTTTTGCAGTGCTTGCTCACATGTAATTCAGATGTTTAAGCAGCACACTAGAATTGAGAGGCTGGTATGCTGTCTTCTCTCTCTTTCCTCCTTTCTTTCTTTCATTCTATCTTTTTCCCTCTTTCTTCCTTATTTCTTTCCTTCTTTCTTTCTTTTTTCCTTCTTTTCTTCTTTCCCTCTTTCCTTCCTTCTTTCTTTCTATCTTTTCTTCTTTGCCCTTTCCTTCGCCCTTTCCTTTCCCTTCCCCTCCCCGCCACCGCCGCACAGTGGATGTACCCACGGCCCACACGCGGAATTTCCGCTGTACCGGAGGTCACGTCGCGGCCCTCCGGACCCAGACCCGCCCGTACCAGGCCCGGCCCCGCCGCCGCCTTCCCGGTGCCCCGCCATTTATCCTGCG
>VWZL01002701.1:84103-96290 GCA_013396915.1 Stercorarius parasiticus
ACTGCTGGGGACTACAACTCCCAGCATGCCCCGCGGTACCACGCACGGCTCCGCTCTTTCGAACCGTCCAATGGTGAGGAGGCGCGGCGGCGGTGGGCGGGGCGAGCGGTAGTGCGCCTGCGCGGTGGCGGAAGTGGCGGTTGTCGCTAGGCCGCAGGCGGGAGCGCTGAGGTGAGGCCCGCGGCTGAGCACCGGGCCGGGACCGGGGATAAGCCCCGGTCCCGGACGCCCGGTCCCTGCCTTGGGGGGTTTGAGGGGGTTTGCGAGGTACCGCCGGGTCTGCGTGGCGGCGGAGCGGGCGCCGCGGCCTAGGGGCGGCCTCCCCTCAGTCGCGCGCCCGCCCTCTCCGCCGCTGGCCTCGGTTCTCCCCCGGTTCTTGGGGCCTTTTCTCTCACTTTTTTTTCCTCCGCAGCATCTCCCACATCCCAGACGTCTTTCTCCGGACTGCCAGAGCGAGCCCCGGTGCTCCCCGCCGCTGCCAAGGCAGGAAGAAAGGTTTTCCGTGGCGTTGCGTGGAGCGGGCAGAGGAACAACATGAAAACGGTACTTCTAACGCTTTCTCGGGGAAAATACAGGCTGGTGGTGCTAACGCTTTTAGCAAAGCGGCCCGCTTTGTTCGAGCAACGCTTGCCAGAATGAATCTAGCTGAACGGTAGAGCGTGCTGTGTTCAGAGGAGCTATAAAACTGCTGATTTCTTACCTGTCCAGTAAAAATGCACTTTTGAGGAGTAGTAGAATTGCAACGGTGCAGCCTGTAGTTAAGTCAGCGTGATGGTTTCAGCGGCGTGCATCTTCCCTACAGCGTCTTCTTTATGAGTTATCTCTTGTGGTGCTTGAAAATTTTACCAAGACTTTGTTGTTTGGGGTGGGCGTGCAGTTACTGCTTTTTGGCAATCCCGGTTGTGAAGCTGTTGCACTTGTGAAAATGTGCAGAGCGCTTTGTGTGATTTTTCTTTTTTTTAAGATGTAAAAGAAAGGATATATTTAAATTTTAATATTCTGTAAATTTTCCTGGGTTGAAAATACCTTTGGGGGACCCTTCTAGGTTTCTGATGTAAGTGACTTTGCTTCCTGGAGTGCTGTGTTGGTTGCTTTTGGTCTGGTTTGTAACTGTTGTACCAAGTGCTTAAATCCTGGTGTGTGTTGCTTGAGTTTTCTGTCACAAGTAGATAATTAGTGTATCCAGCCTAATTCTCATAGTTGTTCTGAATTCCTTTAGATTTTGTGTCTTTGTACATCCCTCTGAATTACTCACTGAGGTACGTTTCCCTGTTTAGAGCGTGATGAAAGTGCTGCTGAATTCTCTGTATTATTCACAGAGAAATACGTGTGGCAAATTCTCAAGCATGTCTGTCTTTTGCCCAAGTGTTTCCAAAGCAGAGCTAAAAAAGGGGGTTACGAAAGAAGTTTTTATTTCCAATTCCTACTTTTTTTTTTCTATTTCATGTTTAAATAGCAGAAATACCACTTTGTGTTTACATAGTGGATATTTTTTTAAGGATGTCTTATAGAATGCCTACCAAAGCTCCCACTTCTGAAATTTTTCAGTATAAGAATGTGTAGTGCTCACATTATACAACTTGGTGATTGTTCAGTTCATGACAAGTGCTGAACTAGAATAATTGTGCTCTAAATTTGAACCTTGTCCTAGTTTATCTGCTCATTCTCTCTTGATTTATTCTCAGGGGTCTAATCTTACCTCTGCAGTTGTACATACAAATTCAGGAGCGATAGTGTTATGGAAAATCTGAGCTAATTCACTTCTCTGCCCCTTTTAGCATAAGGGAAATGTGCTGTTAAGGCTTTCCGAAGGCTTAACAAAAGTTTTGGTGTTTTTTTTTGTGTCCATATAACAAACAGTTTCTTCTTTCAGAGTGTTTGTAAGGTCTGCACTGTCTTCCTAGCTGAAATTTGCTGCTCAGAGCCTCTGCTCTCCTTTGAATTTTTCTGTATACAACTAACTAGTCCTACAAAGTGAGTGGTACAGTTACCCTCAGGGTCATTGAACTGTCATTGAATTGTTGATATTTATTTTTTCTAGTCACATCACGTTTACTTGTTTGGTCTACATTTCATTACCCCACACAGCATTAAATTTCCTTTCGTATCTGATCTTCTTTAGGCTCTAAGAGGGGAAAAAAAAGTCTTAAAGCCGTTTCATTGGAAATATTTTATAGCACATACAGAAGGCTAAGGATTGGAAAGTTGCAGAGAGCCTGAAACTATTTAAAAGATGATCCGGTTGCACTTCTTGGAAATGTATGACAGTCATATCAAATCAGGAACAAATCAGTGCTTTATGTTGGCATTTTCAGATCAGATTCCTTTCTGCCCGCATGTGTTTGTTTTTTAAAGTAACTTCATGATGCTCACAGTAATTAGTAAATATTTACTTTAAAGAATACAGTCACATACACAGTAGCATGGGGAAAAAATACATCTGTAAGTAATGATATCTAAGATTATAGATGATAATAATACACTTTTCGTACTGTTTGTTCCATGTTATATTTGATATTTAAATTTAAAAGTTCTCTATGGGGGAGGTTTTGGACAAGGTTTAGTATCTTGAAATTTGAGAGTTTGTCAGAAAGCTGGGTGTTGTGAACTTCTATGTAAAAGGTAGTAAACTTTTCAGGTTTACTTACCTTTAAGATGGATCAGTTGGCTAACTAAACTTGCTAGGCTTGTGTTCTTGTTATTACTAAAGTTGTATCTGTCTGTTACTATCTTTTCTTCAGATGACGGGATCAAACGAGTTCAAACTAAATCAAACTCCAGATGATGGTATTTCATCAGTAAAATTTAGTCCAAATACATCTCAGTTTCTGCTTGTTTCATCCTGGGACACAACAGTCCGGCTGTATGATGTTCCTGCCAACACCATGAGACTCAAATATCAACATTCAGGAGCTGTCCTTGACTGTGCTTTTTATGTAAGTGTGTGAGGTTTTTTTTTTTGAATTATTATTTTGTAGACACATGTGTATGTGAGAAATTGTTAATCCCTGAAATTAAAGGGATAGTGAAAACCTACCTGAAATCAAGGTTTTAAAAGATAGCTTACTTCTGTCAGTTATTATTCTTTTAATGAATGTAATCCTAGTCCTAAATATAGGTATTTCATGTGAACAGTACAGACACTCAAGTAATTTACTTCTGGTAGAAGTGGTAGGCAAAAGTAATTTGACCTGGCGTGTGCGCTGTTTCTTCAATGCTATAGTAAATTGTGTGCGTGTTTCTTACAAAGAGTTGTACTGGTAGTATATAGCCATAAATCATTATTCACAATAAATGCTCATAGCCACTTAGTGTTTTCTTTTTAACCTTGTCATACTGGGTTGTTTTGGAAACACGGCATTGTTCCAAGTGAGCCATTTACCAGATACTTGATTTCTGTATTCTTAATGCACCAAATTTGAAATATGGATGGTCTAAGTTTATTATTGCCACTTTCTTGTTTTGCCCTTTTTTTTTAAAAAAAAAAAGGAGGTTTCAATTAGCATCTTCTTTTTTTGCATTGTGTTCTGGCATGTCCTCCAGTGACTTGATCTTGATGTGTTACTGAATGTTTTAAGGATCAGTTTAAATTTTTAGTTATACTTGTGCTTTTTTTCACTGAACGTTTTGTCACATGGCTAATATTGTGCTCTGGATCAACACACAGGTTCTCAAATGGTTTCTGGCTTCCAGATTAGTTTTAGAAGGGATACACTTCAATTAGGTGGTACTGGGTTAGGTTGGTGGTCATTTAAAAATAAACATTATGTGTTTTGCTGTTGCAGCAATACAAGCTATTTGATATATCCTCTAACTGCTTTTGTTTCTTCTTAGTTTTACTTTTAAGTTAGAAAAAAAATCTGTATAGCTCAAAGTGCTTTACTTAAACATTTTGCAACGCTTATGTCATCTGGGCCAGATCTTAACCCTTGTGTCTTTAATTCCTGACTTCACAAAACTCTTGAAATCAAGTCCTGAGCCTAGGAGGTTAAATGTGTAGGAGCCAGGGAAACTTAAGTCATGTCATAAGGTTAAATTTTTTTGCTTTATAGGATCCTACCCATGCCTGGAGTGGAGGGTTAGATCAGCAATTGAAAATGCACGATCTAAACACGGACCAAGGTGAGCAGATTGAATTCTGTAAGTGGTCTCAGCAACTGGCCTAAGCTTCAGATTTATATAGTTAGATAAGCGCAATATGGTTCAAGTTTTTTAGATGGGGGGGGTATTTGCTTTAAGGCGTAACCTCTATTGATTTAAGTTGTCAGTGTCAGTGCTCAGCAGTCTCTGCAGCCCTTTCTCATCACCAAGGCACTGGACAAGGCAGTATTCCTCACTGTGTAATTGAAGATGGTGCTATAACACTTGGCAGCAACAGATTAGGCCCTTCTGTTAAACTGAGGATTTAAACTTTTCTTGTGATGAATATTCATTGATGTATTTTACAGATGTGTTTCTTTTTTATTTAGTTATCTTAAGGTGAAAACGGAAGGGAAGGAAATAGCTATGTATTGTCACACTGTTGAATTAAGGTTCACATCATATGTGCTTTTGTCTAGCAGTCCCACCTAAAAGCATGGAAGCATGTGGCTGTTTGCCAGAAAGTTTGGTAGACGCTAGGATGCCTTGAATTGGGTTTCTGAGGATCATCCTGCTCTGCCATAGGCTACCGTGTCTCAATTAGGGGGAATTAGCTAAGTTGAATTACAAATGAGCATGTTACTTTTCAAAAGTTTGTGGTTTGGACATATGTAGAACAATCGATCACATACATGGCAGAGTGTGTATAAAGCTTTTGCTTTGTCGAACATCATGGCCTTATACTACATTTTTTTTCTAACAAACATTGCTCGAAAGTAACACGGTTCACCTCACTGGTGCAAAATACGGAGCTAGTTTGTCTAACTTTTTCTGTGTGTTAGAGAAGTGAATTTCATCCTGAGACAAATATGGTCACCAGAACCAGCCAATAACCAGGGCTCAACAAGCTAGTGTGTACAGTAATATTATGAAAAAGGTCAAATAATTCTGTTAGAGATGACCTTCTAGAAGTGTTTATATGAACTTAATATTTTTATTAATGTGTAATATTAATTCTTTTGTCATAATGTTGATAGATACAAGCTTAAGTTGCTTTCTGTATTAGTGTCTGCGTCACAGGTTGTGATACTACTTGATACTGAGCACTTTACACTTCTGAAGATTTCTGTGTGGCTGAAGTTTTCTCTGTGACTGCCTGAAATTCTCAATTCCCTTTCATAATCTCAGGAGACATAAGTTTAAATTTAACATTTCTGATCTTGGCAAAAGTTATGCTTCTGAAGCTTAAAGGGACTCCTACCATATCAATACATCTGTGGGAAAGTCAGAAAATAGGGTGTTTGTACTGCAGTAGCAGGTCTTTTTTTTTTTTTTTTTTTAATTCTTTATCCAACACATTCTGACTGTTTGTAGAGCCAATAAAGTTACAATATATTGTATTTTCTCACAGAAAACCTTGTTGGTGCTCATGATGCTCCGATCAGGTGTGTTGAGTATTGCCCAGAAGTGAACGTCATGGTGACTGGAAGCTGGGATCAAACGGTTAAGCTGTGGGATCCCAGAACTCCTTGTAATGCAGGAACCTTCTCTCAGCCTGAAAAGGTACGTACTGGGTGCTGTGTTCTAGGTGATAATGTTAAATAATACATCCAGCGACTGGTCAAACATCACCATACGGGACACTGTCTTAAACTGAATTCAATTTGAAAAGTTATATTTAATGATTTTTAAGCTGTGAAAATATTGCATTTTAAAACATCGATATTCAGAATATATTGCAATTTTAGGTTAAGGCTTTGAGCTTCCGTGAGTAGGAGAGTGTAACTTAATTCTTAGCACTTGTGGTGGACCATATTCTTATCATTGAAAACAAACTTGAGGAAGGAAAACCTAACAAAACCAGCGTGTGTAATTGATGCAATCGTTAATAATACTTGGCTTAATTGTAATTTGCACTATTGATTTCCTTAAACGCGAAGACTTCTAGATATATCGGATCCTGGCAGTTTTGAAATGTGCATAGAGATATAGTAGGAGGCCCTTTATGTTGCCTGAAATAATATTTCATTTTTTTCACTGGTATTAAAAGATTGAACAGAATTGCTTGTATTGTAATTCACCTGTTGTTGGACTAATGCCTGGTAGACATTCTTCTAATACTGAAATCCTTTGTGATAATGAGAGACCACGAGAAATGAAGTAAAATGTAACATCTTAAGCATTTTCTAATGGTTACGTGGTGTGTTAATCTTTATGCTGTTTACAATGGTGTCATTGAAAGAATTATAAAACAGTAATTTCTGTTTTTTTCATACACTTCTAAACACAGGCTGAGTTGCTGGATAATTTTACATATGAATATTTTTTTTGCCTATACCTTTTTTAAATTTCATGTAGCTCTGTCGCATTGTATTGTCAAGTCGTAATTATAAGCCATCATTATGTTCCCTATTGCATCTAAATAGCTATTACTTTTGTTACAACACAGCTGAATCTACTTCTGGCAAGACCTTTGTTCAGAATAAAGTAATTGCATTATTTCTAGTTTTGATTTATAGTTGTATGTAGCATGTAAAGAACTGTGATAAATTGCTGACAGAGTGTCACATAATGGACAGCCACAGTGAATCAAGCAGCTTATTGGTTCAGCGAGGTTTATTATGTCATTTTTTTTAATGCTGCCTTTGATAAATGTGTACACCTACTCAACTGCATGACAATGGTTTCATTTGATTTATGATTGTGTGGTGTAGAAAGAATACTTACTATACAGGTGTGACATCAGTTTGTAAAGAAGATTTAAGATATTTAATGTTCTTCATGCCTTTGTTTCCATACATGTATGCAAACACATTTTATATAATGTTTATTAGTATTTGTGGATCAACGTTTACATCAATAATGAAAGGAGATTTAAAAAAAACTGTCTTGTTAAAGTATGCAACTACTCTTGACTCAAAGTTTTCTTGCCCTTTTTATACGTAGGTGGGACTTGGCAATTGGGATCATCAGAAATTTTAGGCAACTTCTGTGTGAGCATTCAAGACATTTCCCATCTTAAGACCTCAGTCTTAAGAGGGGAGTTCAATAATCAAATTTTAGAGCCAGAATGCATGCTGAATGAATGTGGATTGGTTAAAGGAAGTTTTTTATATATATATATATATATATATACACACACACACGTACACATGCATGTGTACCCACACATACAGACCTGTCTGCTTGGCTTTTTTATTAGAAATTAACTTTTTGAAAATGCAATTTCTCCAGAAATGTTTATAGCAAATGAAGAGAAAAGTTGTTTTATCTGATATTTCAGTGCAGTTTTACCAGAACCAAATAGATTTACTGGGCTTTATCAGAGAACCAGAAAGTGAAACTAGGGGCTTGAGTGAAACTGTACAAGCACGTGCCAAAAGTAAATTGAATCCTTCTGGCAGGATACCAGCTCTCTTACAGTTTGGTTTCTTGATCTGAAGTATATACAAGATCCTATATAAAGGTTTCCTATGTATTTAGCTGCATTAGATCACTTCTGAAAAAGCTTATTCTTGCAGTTTGTTTTTGTTAGCAGCTCAATGACAGGACAGCTATAGGTAGCTGGATTCCATCTTGCTTGCGTATCAACAACTTGGAACTCATTCAATAGCACGGAGTTTTTGACTGAACCTTTTTTCTTGTTCTTTTTTTAACGTATTTCCAGATTAACTGCATCCCAAGTAATAGCTGGAAGCAGAACAATTTATATGCTGAATGTTTTGATGAGAAATCTGATAAAAATTAGAACCTCTGAGCCAGTTTTTTGAGTAGAACTGAAATTCCAAGCCATAGTCTTTTTAATCATGTCAAGCATATTGCTTCCTTCCATTTCACTTAGTTTTATTAAAGTATACGAAGTACTGTTTGGTTATTTTTAGTGATTTCTTGGCAATTTATTTCCCTTTATTAACGTGAAGCTCAACTTGAAATATTCTGTTTAAAAAGAAAACCACACGATTACCAGATGGAGAAAAACCGAGAAGAAAATGTGTGACATGGTATTGTAGGACTGAACTGCAGGATCATGAATTGACAGGGGGGAATGCAAGCTGTGCCTACCAAGCAAAGATGATTTCCAAAACGCGTGTCCCTTTCTCCCCCCCCGTTACTTTGTATCTGTTTTCCTCTTGCCCTGAAATATCCAATAAATTTAATGCATGAAATAATTGTTGAGGAAAGCTTGAGTAATACTGATTTTCCTTTTGAATTATATATAAATCTGCACACATGTAGTATTTATAACATGGGTAATACTAGCAAAAGGAAGAAATCTGGTGTGGAAGATTATTTAGATATCACTGAGATCTGGAGCCTTGTAACTGAACAAATGTGGTTGAAATTTAGAATTGCACAAGTGTGTATATATTTTTTTTTATTTTTTATTTGCTAAATGTGTAGTATGATACGGTGTTGGGCTTGATTGTTCTGGGTGTGCTAGGGTACAGAATTCAGGGTGAGCTTTTGAAATGCTACATCAGTGTCTTATTGCTAACCAGCTGCACGCTACTGCTGTTTATCCCAATTTTGAGTTATAAATGGTAGCTAGAACTAATTGTAGCTATAGCTGTAGACTTTATAGCTATAGACTTTATTGTAGATGTTACCTCTTTTGTTATTGCACATTGCTGACACTTTGTTTTGTACAATGAGCAACAGATATCCAGGCTGATAAGTGTTAAATATTGTAATTTTTTTTTTTTTAAAGGTCTACACGCTTTCTGTGTCTGGAGATAGACTAATTGTGGGGACGGCAGGTCGGAGAGTGCTGGTGTGGGATTTGCGGAACATGGGTTATGTTCAACAGCGAAGAGAATCAAGTCTGAAATACCAGACCCGCTGTATCAGAGCGTTTCCGAATAAACAGGTATAGGAACCGTGTCAGTAATTATATTTCTGCTGAATGTTCTTTAGGAAAAATGGAAGTTTATTTGTCAAGTTTTCTGCATCTTTCTTTCATTTAAAAAAAAATTCTGGTCTTCAAAGTTTCGTAATCAAGCTCTGGGGGGGAGTGGGGTAAATGGTGTTGATGACTCTAGTTCCACATTAACTGTTTTTAATAGCATAGCTTAGAAATGTTTGCCACTGACTCACCAGCATATTATGTTCTATTTTTTTTCTGTTTTGTCTCCTCTTTTAAAATAATCTGCTTAATGCATCACAGTACTGATGTGTGATTATATATACAAATAACAAAACAAACACTGACCTCCCCAAAATTGTATTAGAAGAGAGGAAGACAGAATTGGCAGTTGCTCGGCAGCCTTTATGCATTGTAGCCCTAGGTTCTTCAACAGGCTGTGAATAGGGGCAGGATTAAAACCATATGAATGACATATATATATTTTTTTTTTTTAACTCTGAGTCTGTGTCATGCACTCAAGAACCCATGATCCGTTATCTAGGGGGAATTGTACAATTTAGGTGGTCATACAGCTGTTCCATGTAGGTTAACATAGAGAAAAAACACAGATACACTTTCTGAAGTAAAGCAAGGAGACGAGCGTTTTCAGACTAATTTGGAGGGGAGTTTTCTCGTGTACATAGCGATAGTACAGGAATTGCAAGACCCTGTTACTTGTTCTTGAACTGGCATGGATGCTTTGTCCGTTTTTGGTTCTAGTTATAGCAAAACAAGCTGATCTTCCAGATTGTATTGTATTATGGATTTTAAAGAACCTTGCTATAGCGAGATACCATTACAATCCTATTTCTGAAAAGATCTATTATGGGCTTAACCCTGAAGTTATAATAAGCATCTTGGGTTGCTCTAAGTCAGGACTATAATTAACTGGATAAGTGGACACCACGTATAGTCAACTTTCACTGAAAATTCTATTTCAATTTGAGTGATTAGTTGCTAGTATAAAGCTCTGAATTAATTTTACTGTAATTCTGAAACTAAATAGTCCTGTGAGTATCTCTAATATTTGAGATATTTAGGCCCTGGGCGATAGATGGGCAAATATAATGGGTTCTTAACTCTTAACATTTTTTTCCCCAAATCAACTTGTGTTTGGATCTGCAGGGGTAATTAAAAGCCTTACTGTCAGCTTAAAACTACGGTGGAATGAGAATCTCCCAAAAAGCTTTTTTTTTTCTGCATTATTTCTTTTGTAGAAGCGGCTTTTATTGATGATGCTATGAATCCGTGATAGCAAACGACTTCTGGTTGTACACAATTTATGACTGTTTAATTTCATTTATCTGAATGTAGAGAGGTATAAGATAAATTGTATTGCAATCTCATCTCTAGTTGCAAACTTCTAATGTGTATCTCCACATTTTTTGGGCAGGGTTATGTTTTAAGTTCTATTGAAGGTCGTGTTGCAGTGGAATATTTGGATCCAAGTCCAGAAATCCAGAAGAAGAAATATGCATTCAAATGTCACCGTTTGAAGGAAAATAATATTGAGCAGATTTATCCAGTTAATGCTATTTCTTTCCATAATGTCCACAACACGTTTGCTACAGGTAGAGTAGATACTCAATTTTTTTTATAACACTTGCATCAGTTCATTTAGTTTTGATTTAAGCAGGTCAGCCTTTAGTTCATATATCCTTACTTTTTAAGCGTTTAAATCATATTTCTTGCAATGAGCAGAGTTTTTAAATTATTTGATGCAGTGAGAGTTAATTGCTTTAACAGGGATTTGGGGAAATATTCATTATGCTCTTTACTGAATTATACTACTCTGTCTAGCCCTGTGTTTTTACTGACAAAGTAATTCCGGTAGTTTTCTCTTTTCCTTTTTTTTTCCTTTCCTGTATCTTTTCAGTCTTACTGTTTTCCCAATTATAATTTACCAACATCTTTTAAAAATTAATTTTCAGGAGGTTCTGATGGATTTGTAAATATTTGGGATCCGTTTAATAAGAAGCGGCTGTGTCAGTTCCATCGGTATCCCACAAGCATAGCATCACTTGCCTTCAGCAACGATGGAACTACCCTTGCAATAGCTTCTTCTTATATGTATGAGATGGATGACATTGAACATCCTGAAGATGGTATCTATATTCGCCAAGTGACAGATGCAGAAACAAAACCTAAGTGAGTATGCTTCACCTGTATTTGAGCTTTTCTGAGCATTCATCCCAAGATTTATTAATTTTCCTAAATTCATGAATAGCATTATTGATGCCAGTAGATAGTGCAGCTTGACAGTGGGGTTGGTTTTGATTTTATCTTGTTCGCCCAAGCTTTCAATATCCGTAGGTTGATAGACGTCTGATGGATAAAATTGTGCCTAGTTGTTTAGTAGGAGAAGAATGTCAAACTCTTATCCTTTGTGAATAGGTGCTATTATTTGAAGCTGTGGAGTTATTGCTAGCTCATTGCTTCAAGAATTAAGTGAAGAATTCAAGAATAATTTATTTGAGTAAATGTTACTGTGTTTGGATATTTAAAACTTGGAATTAATGAAATCTTTACACACTGACTATGCACCCAGCTGTCACAGCCAGCAGTGAATCTAGATACTGTTCTAGGAAGGTTGTGTAAAACCAAGGGAAAGCTTTCTCCGTTACCATGTATTGGAGTTTGCTGCAGCCCTCCGATAACACACTTTTCTATCATTGTTGCTGTCAAAATGGGGCAAACTGATTGATGGAGGTAAAAGATTTCTGTTAAGCTCGCTTTGGCATGAATGTTACATAGAAAAATTGCCGTCACAGTGCAGAATTACACTACTCTTCATTATGCTAGCACAGGAGCAGTTTTTATTTTCAAATTCCTGGGGTTTGTCATTGCTGTGGTGTTTTGTGTGTTGTTTTGTTTTTTTTTTTTTCTTCTAGTACTCAAACTGTCTTACACTTTATCTGGTTGTCTCCATTATTTAGTATCTAAGTGACTACGTAAATAGACACACATAAGTGATCAAAGTTCTTGAGTTTAAAACCTCAAGACCTTCCCCCCCTCCGTTAAAGTGACTTGTATATTGCTTCGGAGCAGCCGTTGTATTGCTGTGGAGATGCGAGGTGGAAGTTACAGAAGAATAAATACACCATCTCTTATTTGGAGTTACTTGTTTTAAAATAATTTTGATACTCATGGAAAAATGAAACAAGAGCTATTTCAGTGTTTATTTCCGGAGCTTCCTCAAGTTGG
>VWZL01002701.1:107826-121709 GCA_013396915.1 Stercorarius parasiticus
CATTGGTGACTAATTACATTTATTTTTATGTGTGTTGTCATATTGAATGCTGAGGACCTTTTTGTTTTCAATTCTGGCTGGCTATTCTTTCTTAAATTTCTTACATTTCAACAACATTGAGGATGTTGGAATGAATGAAAAGCTGTAGGATACATAAAGGTAACAGTAATGCGGCATTTAGCTTCAGTAAAAATAGAATCAAGAGCAATTTTAATTACTCTGAATTTCCTATCTTTTGTAGGTACCATTTTCTTCCTGGCATTGTGATAAGGGGATTCTTGTCTGCCTTTTTTTTTTTTTTTTTTTAAATCAAAATACTGTAAAAATTACGAATGGTATATCATCTGAGAATAAAATTGTATGAGGGTGATCTCTACATTAGGAGTCCAATTGTCATTTTAAAAAAACGTTTAGTTGTCTAATTATTACGGAAATTCTAGGGATGGATTTATCTCACCTACCTTTAGCTATCCGAAAGCAAGGTTTTTAGCCTAAATGAGGAAGCTTCCCCTATCTCCCCTTTTTGAAGTATTGGAAAATAACACCTGTTTGTGCGAGAACCTTCTATGAAGGCTGAGGTCTGTTGGTCACAGCGTTCCCCCTAGTTCTTTTTTTTTTTTTTTTTCCTCTGCTGTGGCTTGAGAGATGACTTACAGCTTTAGCTGCCTGGCAATGAGCAAAAGCCTGTGTCCGAGTTTGCAGGTGGACTTCTAGTGGGAGGCGTCCCTGCCCAGGGCAGGGGGTTGGAACGAGATGATCTTTAAGGTCCCTTCCAACCCGAACCATTCTGTGATTCTATGACTTTGGGCAAGTCACTTCACCTTCTCCACATCAGTCTCCATCGATAATGGTGTTAAGATAAGGCCATGGAAGAACCTTTCTTGACATGGAGACATATATTCCTATATGTGACTATATTGCATTTATACCCTTTGAAGTCAATGAGACAACCTACGTGCTTTAAAAGATGTTAATGTAAGGGTTTTGTAAGGTCAGCATCAGAATCTGTAGTGATTGAAGGATTAAGTCTTGAAAATGGTGGGCTCCTGTATGAGAAGTGTACTTTTTCTGTCTAAGATACCACAGTGCTGCACCGTTCTAAATATAGAGGCACATCTTCATGGTAAAACCAAGATTTTGAGAGGCTAAAGTGCAATCAGCGGTAGAAAATAAATGTCATAAATAACTTTTTGATCCCAAATACTGTGACCCCAATTCTATAGAAAGAAGCTGGAAAAATATGACTGCATCTCACTCTTTATTTCATCTTAAGCAATTTGACATCAATCAAATGACTATAGAGGCAAAGGCATGAACTTTTATTTCCCAGCCCACAGGATTGCTGTCAAATTGCAATTTTCAAAATTGAAAGAGTCGTTAAGCTAGATTTTCTCCATTTTCTTCCTAGTTCTTTCCCTCAAACTTTCCAAAATGTACCTCTCAATTTTGTAGTGTACTATTCTACAGTGTGCGGGGAAATTAAAGAAGCTCCTGAAAAAATTCTTTACCGCGCAGTGGTAAAATCTCCTTTTCCTGTCTGCAACTCAGTATATACTTCTAAAGGAAGACTACATCAAATCAGAGGGAGTGAATGAAATTTGAGCAGTAAGATATTGCCCTGGTGAGGTTGACAGGTAAAAGAAACAAGTTTGGTACATCCATGTCGCGTGATTTAAAGCTGTCTGGCTACGACTGGTTACCTCCAGTCTACTGCAACTCAAAGCAAATACTCCGACCTGCTAAGAAGGGGAGCGCGTTACCAAGTGGTTATATTATATGGGCGTCAACTTTAAGTAAAAACTTTTCCTCAATAGTATTAGGTAGGCAGGGCACACGTTCATTAAATGCTTATTGCGTTTAAACAACTGAGGCGACCCCATCCTTGTAATACAGAGGTTCAGTGAGATACCTTTCAAACTACAAAATCGGGCTTTACAGGTGTTGTCCATCTACTTGTCGCTTTTGTAACAACAGCGCTTGGGAAGCCACGGTGGAGATCTGTGCTCCATTATGAAGAGAGCTGTACAAACCCACCGAGGCAGCACCCACCCAGAAGAATTTACGCTCAAAGCAGATGATCCTGGTGATGGGGATTATTCTCATTCTTACCAGTCCATCCCAGAAGTAATGCTCTGCCAAAGTGCCTTCTCTTTCATTAATGCACTTGTGCTAAGTGGTATTTATGAGGAATGTAACCGCCCTCTCAACTGCTGCAAAACTTTGGGAGGTACCTAAATCTGATCGGGGCTTTGCTTTTTCTTAAGTTTCTTGAAGTTTCTGAAAGCCAAAGCTCCTTGATAGACCTGAGCAGGTCAACGCTTCCCTCATCTTTAAAACCAACTATAATGGTCTCCTCGTGTTCTACAGTTGTCACAATCTGGTAGTAACTTCAAAGCCTGCCTAATATATGCAATTTTCTCTTAAAACAACAACGACAACAACAAAAAGCTTCTAGTGGAGAGAGTGCCCGTCTCAGCTGTGGTGACCCATGTTCAGCTGTGAACTCTGCTAGAAGGAATTCCGTCTTCTTTTTAGGATGCTGCCGCAACTCTTGGGGTACAGAGCTGTTTTCAGATGGCAGGTATGATGCAGGAGGTAATGATCAGCACCACAACTGATTCATATTTAAATAAATAAAAATAATTAGGCTTATTTTGCTATTGTTTCACATGGCTGCAAATCCGCAAGCATTCCCTGTGTTGCCTGATGTGTTCCGAGCTGTTGACCCTGGAGCGAGAGTACCTGTCTGCCAATTTTTCCCCAGCTCCAGGAGATCTCCAGAGCATGTCACCAGGTCATCCCTATTGAAAGCTTTCTTAGGTGGCTGTGGTCCGCTTGGATATTCTTGGACTGTCACTGATGACGGAGCTGGTACCCAAACAGAGCTGAGCCAGGCACATCCCTAAGCCACCAGAGATGGGTGTGGAGTCCTGGGCATTTGGGTAGATCGTTCATTTTCTGGGAGCAGAGGACTCCCAAGTGCAGGATTTCAATGCCGAGCTGCAGTGGCCTGAGAGCAAAGGCCATGGCAAAGCAGCCATCAGCTGTGCTGCCTGTATCCCAGCTGCTGGAGATGGGGCAGGCTGTGTGCCGGTGGGGAGCAGAGTGCCACAGCCTCTTTAAGCGAAAGGAAGAAAAGAAGATCCCAAGACAGCTGTCTTTCTTGTCCAAGCAGTAATTATCCCTTCCTCTTCTGAAATATTACAGGATTTGGCCAGAATAAATGCTGAGGGGAGAGCAAAACCAAAGGTTACAGTTTTAGCAGAGACTTCTGCAAAGCTCTAGATTTCAGGGACAAGGCCAGGTTCTCCACAGGAACGTTGGCATTGCAAGTATCCCTGCATCAGAAGCCAAATCCAGAGAATTTGGAAGTTCTGCCGTTGTCTTTGCAGTTTTCTCTGTTTAGTATTTCCTACCAGTAGAAGTCTGAAGGATTACAGCGTCGGGATTACAACAGCTTCATCGTGTAGCTGGCTGCGGATGAAAACCTAAATCCCAGTAACCACATGGCAGTAGGGTGTGTGTGCAACCACTGTAACGCGGTGGGGAGCAGAAAAGCAGTAAAGGTATGTTAGGCTGATACAGGAGGCTGGGCTTATCCATACCTGATTTGTTATTTTTCAAATACTGTTTTACCTCTGGTCTAATGTTTGGATTTTCCATTTTCATCTTCATCTTACTCTTCCTTTTTATTTTGCTCTAGGAATTGCTGTATCTGGTGAAGGATGGGAATGGAGAATGGGAAACCCGGTCTATACCAATTGCTCATATTGTCCTTTTTAGATAATACCATTTTGGAAGGCTTCAGTATAAAACCCTGAAAAATCATGGAAACTTGTG
Organism: Stercorarius parasiticus; assembly: GCA_013396915.1. NCBI lineage: Eukaryota > Metazoa > Chordata > Aves > Charadriiformes > Stercorariidae > Stercorarius > Stercorarius parasiticus. The sequence goes on from VWZL01002701.1 coordinate 111,667, forward strand.
GTTTATTCCAAGGCTTAAATGTTGATAGAGGTCACCAAATTAACCTTGTCTTTCTTGCCAGTATTTAAGCATTCAAATATATGAGACAAGCAGTTTTGAACAGTATAGTGCTGGAGAATTACTGTTCTTGTGTGGAAATGGTGATAAATGGACTAAAACTCCCTGGTGTTGCTTTTTTGGCTCCATGCTGCAGCTGAGCAGACTGCCAGGATGGTTCGCTCTTCATGCCTGCCAGATGTGAGACCAGGAGCAGCTGTTTGGAGAAGGGTCCACCCCCCAGGGCAGCGTGAGGAAGCGGCAGCACTGCTCAAGGGTGAGCCTTTCAGCCCGGCCTGAGCCTGGGAAGTCGCAGTTTGCACACAGGTTGGCAAAAGCCTGGTGGTGGTTGTCTGTCAGGCAGGAGGAAGGTGGTCTTTGCTGGTTTTTGGTCTCCTGTAGGACGTGGTCCAACAACCTCAGATGCTGCCAGTCCATGGTAGCACCAGTCAGTACGTGGAAACCTGTCTACCAGGACTGGACTAACTCCAACTCCCCTTTCAGAAGGGCTAATTAGGAGCCATCAGATTAAATTGGCTGTTCCTTATTAGAGTAGCTCTAAGCCAATGGCCTATAGGCAAAAAAAACCCCCCGGTTAGTAAATCAGAGAAGTAACCATTTGTTGACGTTTCTGTCTGTTAGCCCCAGACATCGGTATCCCGACGGTAATGTGGCTCTCTGTCATGTGCACTTACACCACTGCAGATTAGGATACTCGGTTCAGATTGTTACAAATGCCTTTATCCATTCCCATTGACATTTTAAACAAACGGTGATATATTTAGTACAATAATTACAGTTATTTGATTACCTTTCTTTTAGCCTGAAGTAGAAGGCGACTGACAGATGCGAATACCTCCGAGACCAATACTCTGTAATAAACTAACATTATTTATTACAAGATGCATTTTATTAATAGGAATTGGCAGTAATTAATTCACTAAAGTTGGTGTTACTAATAATTACATGTAATTCATGAAATATTTATGAAAGAAAACTGTGTATAAAAATGATGTAAAGGTCATTTAGCTAATTAGTTAATAAATACCACCACCATTTCTAGTGAGTCTCTCTAATTCTGGATAGTTTCAGATTTTCCTTCGTGAAATAATTTTTTAAACATTTTTTGTTCAGACATGGAAGCGAACATTTCTGGTTATTGTTTTGAGCCGATGTATGTACTGTTTCCTTTGCTAATTCACTTTGTCCTCTTTCCTTGTTCATAGTGAAAGATCCTAATTAGAGATAGCGCTAGCTCAATCTAATTTAGGTTATCAGTGAGTTGCGGTGTCTCCCAGTTTAAGGATATATGAATATATCTCTGTCTTTTTAACTTGATTCCACTGACTTTCCTTGGAATCAAATAACCATCATCCAAATTAATAGCTGACATCTGAACTGGAAAAATCATAGCGTCATTTCTGCTCACTTTGAATTCAGTGACAAAAACCGCCCTCTGACCTTGTGAGATGCAGGATCAGACCCCGGGCTGTTCCACGGTCATGCCTTGAACAGTAATATTTCACTAATTTGGTAGCCTTTTTCATGGGATGTGCTGGTGGTATTTGTGGAGTAAGGTGCAGAATGAGGTTATCTTGTCCATGAGGTCATCCTGTGTAATACAGGTTATGGAGGAGTTCGCCCTCCTTTGAATTAGGCCAAATGACTTGTGTTTGGTTAATGGCAATCTTTCAGATGTTCAGACATAGTTTGAAATGCGAAGAGTCAGGGAATCCACCACATCTTTCTGTCGTATGCTCCAGCAGCCAGCCAGGCGCACCCTTCAAACGTGGATGGATCTGGCTTCAGTTTCTTGCTGCGAGTCAAACGCAAATTATTAGGCTCAATGAAGAGTTTGCCGTATAAAATTCCATGTTGTCTTCTGAAGAAGAGCAGACTTGGTGATCTAATAATGTTCGTTTCCATGAGTCTATGAGAGCCACCTTTGCACTTTCCTCATTCTGGCACTGCTTTATGCTCAGTCATAAAACAACCTTCAGCACTCAGCCTTTTGGCAGAGAAGAGCATTGCTTAAGGACTTCAGGGATGAGGAGGTGAAGAGAGCGTCGTGCTCACCGCCTTAAATCCCGGCGTGCGGAGTGGTGACCCAGGGCTGATGTCACTTCTGTGGGTGGGTTACGTGGCTCTGGTGCGGCTCCGAGCGGGGAGACGGACACAGGGCTGCCCTAAATCAGGGAGGGGTTGGTCCGTATTCATGCGCTATCTTGAATAGTTCTCTGCCTCGGTGGTGTTCTACTGACCAGAAAGAGATTGCACTTAGACAACCGTGACTCTGAGGTCCTTAAAAGCAAACCTGTGCGTGGAACCACAGTTCCTCTGATTTTGTGAACGGGAGACTGCTGACCCGTGAGGAAACCTTGGTCTTCAGTATTGAAAGCTTGTTTCTCGTGTGTGTCATTCATAGTAACGACACATAGTAATGTTTCTCGTGTGTGTCATTCACAGTCACAAAATACGTATGAGAATGTCTTTCATGGTTGTCTGCCCACTGATATCCCAAACGTGCACAGATCAAACTCATAACTGACGTCTATGATCTACGCATAAACCGAGTTATAGGTCTGGAACTGGTCTCAATCTGAATGGCCTCATCAGCGTCTCATGCCTTATTCGGTTTTTGTGGACTAACTTTATAAAACAAATCTTCTTTAAAGAACTATTTTATTTTATGGTAAGATCTGATACAGAAAATATTATTACATCAGACAATGAAATATATCTGGGTAGGCCATATAGTCTTGAATGGCTAATGAGCATCTAGAAATTATTCTGGCCAATAAACATTTGTCTTTTACTTAATAGCTGTTACCGTTTTTAAGCACAAATTGTGTCCCGTTGAAGTGGAAGATGCTCAGCCTTAGTTCAACAGGACAGCACAGATCTTTGCATTTTCTGCTGCTGGGGTCGGCTAGTCTTTAACATAATGTGTTCTGCGGAAGTCATTCGTTTCTGTGCAAATATGTTTCTATGCCTTTTTCCCTGAGGCAGCAGAGATGGTATCGTGCCTGGTGCTCCGTGTTTATGAGGATGAAATTGGCTTGCAAGGGTTTTCCTTGCATTGGTTAACTTTGAGAAGAAAATTTTCTGGAGGAAGAGCTGGTAGACAAGAGGATTTTGTATTTTCCCGTGAGTCAGTGTGAAAACACCCGTGATCACAGGGGTGCAGGATTCATTCCCGCTCAGCGTCCTGCCAGGTGTCAAAACGGTGCTGGTGATGCTCGGGGTCTGGATGTTACTAAGAACTTGATGGAGGAGCTCAGATGAAAGACCTGCAGGTGGAAATGATATCTTGTAATATCAAGAATTAACTACTTCGGCTTTGCTCTTTCCAACTCTGCTTTTAACAAAGTAATGAATTTTGCTTTGGTGAGCCCCCCCTAAGCTTCGGGGGGATGTTCCTCCGAAAGGATACTGGGCAGAGAAGTGGAGAGAGAAAACAGTAGCAGAAAATAGACAAGAAAGGATGGAGAGGGGAAGGCCATTCCTGACTTCTGGCTTCACCTCTTTTGTTTGGCCGGTTCCTGATGGGGAGAAAACTCCTTGGGCTCTGCTGGCTGCCCTTATTCGCAGCTGAGATGTATCCCAGAGGGTCAGAGACCTGGGCTGGCGCTTCCAAACGCCATTGCTTTGTATGCTAATATACCAGTATGTACAGAATAATACACTGATTATCTCAGGTCTGCTTTCTTTAACGTGAATAAGCATGGATTTATAAATAGCATCAAAAGAATAAGATGACCACTGTAAAGGATGGGTTAGAAAGGAGTGATTGCATTTAATAACGAGGAATGAGTTCTTAACCCAGTGGTCCCTACGGAGGTGTCCCCCTCCTTGGCTGATGGCAGTCCCCCTGCGAAACACGTGCCACCCTGTGTGGTGTTACAGAGGATGGGCTAGAGCCGTATCAATCTCTTAGTCTTCCCCTAGTAAATCCATCTCAGCTCATTAATAAATGACAAGATTTGGTCTTGCGTTATTATATAGCCTAACCGAATAGGGAAACAATTTTCTGAGATTATTTGAATTGCCTGCCCTGCAAAATAAAAATGAAAAAGCTCTTGTTATTTTCAGCTAATAAACAGACTCTCAGGAAGGAAAAAGCCTCAGCGGCAAACAGGAGAAACAGCAAAACAAGGTAAGGGAAATATGCACACGAGGGTCTGTCGCAGAGAATATGTACAAATCCAGGGTACCTCTTCCTGCTATGTAAACCATTTTAGCCTCTGCTTCAGTTACAAACAGTCTTCCTGATGGGCAATCGCCTTGTAAAAAAAAAAAAAAGAAATAAAAAAAAAAAAAAAAGGAACAATTTTGAATTGCCTCGAATAAGCTTCCTAACAGGCAACTGGTTCTGAGAGAACAATTTTAAACTCTCTGTCTCCTTATCTTCTGTCGACATCATTTTTCAGAAGGGGCAACAGGACCAAATTAAATCGCTTTGCTGCAGCCAGTCTGTCTGTCTGATTGCATTGCGACTCTTGCCCATTTTGAAGATTTTCTCCAGCAGTTTAAAACTAAGACGGGAGGAAAGTTTGTGTGTACCCGCGCACACAGATGCACACAAACCTGTGCCTCCCTTCCCTTACGCTTACTCAATTACGGGATGCATTTACAGCGTAAGAAATTCAGAAGTCTGGTTGTTCTACCCCATGGCCTGCTCCGTCTGGTTCAAAGTGTCAGAACGTACCCCCCTACCCCCCCCCTTTTTTTTTTTTTTTCAAAGCCAAACTAAGAGCTTGAAAGAAAGAAAATAGCAGGAAGGTGCGTGTGAGTTATTTTAATCCAAATATTACTCGTGGAAAGAAGCATAGGGAAGCGTGTCAGGCAGCGGTTGGGTCTGATTTGTCGCGTTCACGCTAAGGCAGGAGCAAAAGGCTCGGTTGTCTTTTGTCTTTGGTAATTCTTGTGCCGCCTTCTCACCTCTGAAGCCTCGCTTGTCCGCAGAAAGTTTGATTTTTGACCCAGGTGCAGCTGTTGGGACTGAACAGGAATGGTGAGCGCGGTGGAAGAGAAAAGAGACTGGGAAATGAGATGCGCTGCAGCCAGCAAATGGATTTGGAGAACCTGATTGCTGTGTAACAAAAGGAGCCTCTGGGATATATTTTACTTACTGGCGGAAAGGAGAGAGCCGCGGTCTTGGGATGTGTTTGTAAGGCCTGCAATGCACATTCATCGCCTTTGGATTGTGTCCAAGTGCTGCTCAGAATCCCGATGGCTCTTGAGCGGCATTAAATCAAGATGGATGTCACTTTACATCTCATTGCGAATGCACTACCTGAAGCAGGGGCTTGCATGTAGCATTCCTTTTCAGGCAGAGGCTTCTGCCTTGAGGGAGGTTTGATCTAGCTAGGAAGAAAGGAGGGAAAACCTTTTCTCGTGCCCCAGTCTGCTAGTCACTTGGTGCGTAACCAACTGTGATGCACCAAAACCTCTTCCTTGAGAGCTTCGTGTTATGTTTGGGGGATCCAAGTCAATGCTCCTTGGCATGCCTCTGTACTGAGGACACAAACAAGGGAAGCAGGCGAGCTCTGTCTTCAGGCTGGGCTTTCCCCGCTGCTATAACCGTTTTCGTAAGCTATTATTGGGTGTTGGCTCCTATTTCAGATCACCAGCTTGTGTAATTGCTCCATCTCCACTGACTACAGGCTGGTGCTCTCTATACATCCCAGTTAAGGCTTGCTTCTTTGTGTCTTCATGTCTTAGAAAGTCACAAACCGCCAGGTGAAATCCTTCCACCTAACTGTACAGGGACAATTAGAGTGCCTGTGGAGGGAATATTTCATCATTTCTATGTTGGGAGCTAACTTCGTAGTTGACCTACTACTTATTCGTGTATTTATATAAACCACAGCCGTTCTCAGTAAAGAAGCAAACATGCACGACTGGTAATTGTTTCTTCATCAGCAAATTAACATATATAGCATGTATAAATATATTATTGATATTATATAAGTATAATACGCAGATAAGCAATATATTTTTTTAAAAAAGAATTAATAGTTTGTGAAAGGAAAGACAATATGTTATTGAGAGAGAGCCTTCACCGTCTACTCCCCTGTGCAGAAAGATATCTTAACCTTAACCAAGACAGCTTTAAACAGAAGTGGAAACTTTGTCATATGTGCTCTAGAAGTAAATGCGAGGCAAGAGAAAGGTGGAGGTATATGAATTCGGTTGTCAGGTGCCCAGGTAGGTGCTAATTTCCAGGAACATATTGTATATCGGTTGTGTTTGCATTGAGGAAGCATAAATGAGAGGTTGACACCCGTTCCTGGCGTTGGGCTTCTGTCAAATCACAGAATGATTTGGTTTAGAAGAGACCTCAAGGGACTGTGGGGTCCAGACCTTGCTGAAAGCAGAGGTACATCCTCAGGTGGGTTCTGCTCTCCCTGAAACGCTGTGTGCCACTGGATCAGCATGAAGTTACCTTTACACAGCCAGGCACCCAGCCTGAGGCAACGCTGGGAAACCTCATTTGGAAAAAGGAAAACGTCAAGAGGAAATGGCCTCAAGTTGCAGCAGGGGAGGTTTAGGATGGATATTAGGAAAAATTTTTTCACCGAAAGGGTTATCAAGCGTTGGAACAGGCTGCCCAGGGAGGTGGTGGAATCACCATCCCTGGAGGGATTTAAAAGCCGGGTAGACGTGGTGCTGAGGGACATGGTTTAGTGGTGGTTTTGTCAGAGTTAGGTTGATGGTTGGATTCGATGATCTGAAAGGTCCCTTCCAACCTAGATGATTCTATGACAGTATTATAGCTGGGAATTTAAATAAAAATATGGGTACTGCACATATTTGTGTGTCTGAATTCTGGCTAATTTTACTTTCGGCATCAAGTGGAAAGAAGTAAGCTGCTGTGCTCTGCCATTACAGCCTGTCCCTGTTTGTACCCTTGTTTGTGGCGTGTGAAAGCAGCATCTTATTTGAATTAGCTGGTTATTCAATAGGGTGAAGGCCTTTTGGCGCTGAATTAGTGGATGTTGGTCGTTGGAGTGTGGGTCTAAGAAAAACAGCTGGGGTCCCAGCACAGCACCCATCCTTTCCATTGCTACTCATGGCAGAAGTAACTGGAGGTGGAAGGAGAGGCCTGGAAGGAGTGGAAGGTGTGCCAACCTTGGCCGCGGGCATCTGAGGAGTTATGCAGTGAGCTGGGGCTTGGGGGGCACGGGGAGGCACGGTCCTGCCACCCTCATCCTCCTTGGCCCTCGCCCAGCCCTTTCTTTCCTCGGCACCATCCCAGGCACAGCTCTGTGCTCCGGGAGGATCCAGCCCCCGCTTCCCGTGGGTGCACTTTGCTGTCTCCTGTCTGCCCAGCCGTGCACGTCACGAGAGAAGACGACACAAGGGTGAAATTTAAAAAAAGAGACTGTGAAGGAAGCAGGCAGTCAGGGAAAGAAACCCACGCTTTTCTCTCGGAGCCCTCGGTAGAAACCCTAGACGGTGTTAAACTGATTTAATCCTTGCCTTGTTTTATTTGGCCATCGCTTGCACAATGCCGCTGTTGATTTTGGCATAAGAACTAAATTCTGCCCATTTAGCCAGAGTTTCTAAATGTAGCCTTGAACAGGGATGTTTTTAGAGATGCTTAAAAGGAAAAAAAAAAACAAACCAACAAACCCCAAACCGCTTTAAAAAGAAAAAAGCTCTCCCATAGAGTAGAATGGAAGCTTTTTTTAAAGCCCTTTCCTCCCCCCCCTCCAACCTCCTTCTTCTCAAAAACACATTTGTAACCATTAGTTTGGTGTCATGTTGGGTGATGGGGGTATTTTCGCCCTCCGCATCCCTCGGTGGCGGGGCGAGGGCTGTGGGAGGGCGGCCGGTGCCTCTCCAGCCCCGCTGATCATGAATCATGTCAGCGCGGAGGGAACCCGGGCCGGTCTCCGGCTCAGCCGGGGCTCCGGGCTGCCCGACTGCCTTCCCCGTCAACGTTTTTTTTTTTTTTGGGGAAGAGGTTTTTAGGCTTCCTTTCATTAGCAGCACCATCGCGTTAGGAACTAATTAGAACTAGAGGTTCCTCTGTCACGTTTTCCACAACAAGCAATTTCTCTTGCCAGTGTTGAAATGCCGTAGCGTAATAAGGAATAGTCCGAAATTTGTTGAAAAAGCAGAAGCCCATTCTGCTTTAGCAGAATAGATACTTTCTATTAATAAGTCCTGTCCATACACGTTCAATATAAGTTATGAAACTGGAAACTTTGTTAATTCCTTTCTAAACGAGTAAGTTCTGTTTAGAGTAAGTTTTCTATTTAAGGATTGTCGGCAGGATGAAAAATGATTAAAATTTGAAATAAACAAAAATATTTCTCCCCCAGAAAACAATTTCCTGCTGGAGTTGCTAACTTTGATAGTGAAATACTCCTCCTCATAGAACCCTACAAATAAAAGCTGAAAAACAATTAGTTAGATACCAGAAGAAAGAACAAGAGCAGAAAGGCAACGGGTTGTGGATATTGTCTTTTCTGTAGTGGCAGTCTGATAGTTTACAGAGATTTTTCTTTTTTAATCCTCATTTCCTTTCCCCGAGCCTGATGCTGTGCGCCCTCGTGTGCAGGTCTGTGCCCAAAGGGATGCCACGTGCGCTGGCAGCTATTTGTTTGAATGAGGCTAGATGGCAGCGACATCTGCGTTTGTATCCGACTTTCTTTTCGCTGCTTTTTTCCTTACAGAATGTTTAAAGTAAAAATAAGATTTCCTAGGAAAATACGGCTGGCTGTACAGAGACGTTATTTGGTACGATTCCAGAGCACTGGGATCCTACCTGTTTCTAACCGGTAAGGTAAATGTTTCTGTTTTCCTTACCCCTTGTTTACATATTTAATTACTATTATTAGATAGCCTAACTAAATAGGACAACAATTTCCTGAGGTCATTTGAATTGCCTGCCCTGGCACCTCCACCTTACAAACTACAAAATGCTAAAGCCAAGTTTTGGTTAACAAAAGCTCTCTTGTAGTTGTTAAAGATTTTGTTGCTAAAGTATTTGGCGTTAATTAGTTTTTCTTGGCCTTTGAGTGAAATGTACCTTCATTTTGAGCAGTTGGGATGGGCGTTGCTTGTGCTGTTTCTGTACTTCCCCCCAATTTGCCTGCACAATTTTTTAATGGCCGTCACTTGCCCACACGAATAGTCCAATTCCGTGTCCGCGTTGAGAACAAATGAAGCCTTCGCTGTTTCTCTTCCTTCAGAGGCACATGGGTCAGCAAAGAAGAGCTGCACAGCCAGCAGCGGCCCTTGGAAAATTACAAAATAAAGGTTATTTCTCAGGCCCAGCTCACACGAGGATCTCGAAGAGCGTAGAGCCAGAGGTCTTGATGTTAGTAAATGATTAACCGTATTTTAGTGCCTTGGGTAGCTGCTAAATCCACATTGAGATCCAGTGATCAGGAAGCTGTACCGGGTTTTAAACATCGATGGTGCACCAGTTTGTAGAATCTCTTTATTCTCAGTGTTTTCTGTACCGTGCCTATCTATAGTAGGAATATGGTATATAGTAGGAATATCTTATAGCATATAGTATAGTATATAACATATATATGGTATATAACACTATATAATATATATGGTATGTAACACTATATAATAAATATGGTATGTAACACTATATAGTATACAACAATATACATTATATACATACATACAACACATATATATAGTATGTAATAACTATATATAGTATATAAGATATTTATATAGGATATAATTATATACTGTGTGGTATATAATACAGTAAGTAGTAGGAATATAGTGGTACCACTATCTGTAGTGTACTGGTACCAGGCATGCATACGACTTGCAAATGCAAAGTTGAAATTGCGCAGAAAGAAGTAGGGATTTTTTTTTTTCCGTACAAAAGGGTTTTAGCACCACTGCTGATTGTGTATTGCATAGATTTTCAATTTTTTTTTTTTTTTTTTTTTTTAAACCAGGGAAATTAGTATAAGGGGTGTGTTTACAGGCAATGAATTGTGCATGAATTCAAATACCTC
>VWZL01002701.1:121764-234264 GCA_013396915.1 Stercorarius parasiticus
TGTGGTCGATTTATCTGCTTGCTGGGTTTCTCTGATATTTCTCTGAACTTGATCAGTGCAAATGACTTCCTAATCCACAGCAGTATTTTACTCTCACTGCCTCTTCTGAGCCGTTTTGAGAAAAGTTTATCAAAAACCTTAACCTGAGTTTCTGTCGTGCTTGCCTCCTTCAAGATCTTAATATTGCACAGAAACAGCAATAATACACAGCCTCTATAAAGAAACATTTTTGGCTAGTGCTCCGTGTTTTGTTTTTTTTTTTTTAATTCTTCAAATTCTTTGCAATGCTTGAGATTATAGTGAATGCCTGAAGCATTGGAGAGGAATAAGTAGTACCCAAGCTCATATCATGGCCATGGGTAGGGTTTGAATGCTTTACCCTCCGGTGCTTCATACTGGTACTTTTCACCTCCATTTGGAGAGATCCCCTATAGCTGCCTATTCCNATCTAGTTTTCTGACCAGTCCTACAAGTAACCGCTCAGAATACCACCCGTCTCTCAAAGAGAGTTTCGGTAGCACAATGTCTGGGTGCGTTGCCAAATGGGACCAATTTGCTTTTAGATGCAAATCGGCTGCTCACGTAAAGCTACAAGGATTTGCAAAATTACATTTCTAAAGCAAAGAAAATGTCAACAAACTCCTAAATGAAAAAAAAAACAACAAAACAACTTCCTCTTTAGCCAAACTAATCTATATGAATTATTAGGATGAGGAAAGACATAATAGGGCTCGTAATGAAACCAAACTTCAGAATTCCTCATAGCACCCCCACGCTAAAGATTTTTAGGTAAATCGCTGTGCCTTTTTGTACAGTATGTTATCTCCATCTTGTTTGACTTCTTTTCACTTGGCATCAGATTAGCCAACAGGTTAAATATTGTGGTTGCGAAGTGTTAATTTAGCACATTTGCAAATTAGAATTTTAACATATTCGGAATTTTGATGAGACTAAAAGCCAAATTGTAATGTCTAAAGCAGCTGGTTTTAGGTGCAGTTCAGCAATTAAGTTAATTTCTAGCTTTCTGATGCCGAGAAGGACGCTCAGTGCCGATAATGGCTCATTTTCTGGGACGCAGATTGGGGGAGCTGACTGCAAACTTTCAAACGAACACGTGTGCCCGATTTGGCTATTTGTATTCAAGTTTACCTTTTTTTGGTTGTCGGTAACACTACCCCACCTGCCCTATACAGCCTGTAGTGCTCAAACCTATTTGGAAAATCATGTGAATAGGGATTTGCATCATTACAATTTCCTTTCCATTTAGGAAGCATCTGCTATATCTTTAAAAGTAACAGGTTTGAAGAGGCCACAGGCTGTGAAACAGACTAAACCATTATTAAAATGAAACAAAAACTTCAAAAAAAAAAAAGCTAGCTGGACCTAATTCAACAGCAGTTCCAGCATTTTTTCTTTTTTTTTCCCCCCTCTTTTTACCTTGAAAAGGTTAAAAGCATTTGGGTCCTTGTGGAAAATGTAATTGCATTTCAGCCTTGTTTATGTGCGAATCTAAAGAACACTGATAATCTGCCACGTGAAAAAGTTCTGTTCTTCTGCTAACAGGCAATCCTTCTTGTTCCTAACAGGTCTTTCTATTAAGTAAACAGTTAAGGCCTAATTGGAGCTTTTATCTGTACCATGTCACACTAACTGATCAACCATTGCTAGCAGTCATATAAATGTCATTTTAAGTACTTCAATTGTACAGATCCAAGTACTGCAAGGGACGAGGAAAAACCTCAGCTGCAATTTCTCCTAATAACAAATAAAAAAGCAAAGTTCTATGAAGATGTGTTCGAGCAGGTTAAGCTAACAATATTATCCCCGCTAACCTTCGTGCATATCATTTCCACGGGCAGCTGGAGGTTTTGTCAGGGGAATCGACTTATCCCAGGACGTTTCTTTCTCTAATTAGGTTTTCCGTGCTTTTGAAGGTGGGCAGCGCCATCGCTGCGTGCGTCTTAGTTTGCCGTTTATCTCATAGGAAGGCTCTAACACAAGATATTCCTGCCAGACTTGGTCTGTTAATCTGCCTAAGTGATCACTGGGAGCCCTACACAACAAAAATATCTGACTTTTCGTGATTTCCCTGGAGTGGGACATGCATTTTCCTCCCCGGCTTCTCCCATCCTCACTGTTTCCCTGCCCAAACACCGGCGCTGCACGAAAAGAAAGCAACTCCCCTTTTAGAATTGCTTTAGACAAGCAGGATATTTTGTTTGTTTATGTGCGTGTTTGCTTCGCTTCCCAGTCGTTGCCTGAGAGTCCGGCTTTGGCTTCTCCCAAGTCCCATTGCACACATCCCAAATGGAAAGAAGAAAATATAACTTTGCTTTCCAAAAACGCTCAGCGTTGGTTTGTTCTTGCTTTCAGTGGGAGCAGGGTTTAGCCGGAGCTCAGCGAATTCCATCCCAATCTATGTTAGAAAACAAGGTCCCGAGAACACTTGTACTGCTTTTGAAAAATTACGGGCTGGCTTTCCAGGCACAGTTCCTCTGATTATTTTTACTTCTCCCTACACATCCCCTGATCCAGAAATCAAAGCTTCCTTTTTTCCTGGGAGTACTGCAGTTCTGTATCGGTTGGCAGGCATCACAGGGTTGCCATCAGTAGGATTGTTATTAAGCTCATTAGAAAACGACAAAAGTGTTGCACGTGTTTCAAATGTGATTCTGAGTCCTTCAGTTTTGAGCGCTGGACTTGGGAGAAGAATCTGACTTTGGAACGATGATAGCAACTCTCTCTTTGAACATCAGGCCTTTTAAAATTGTCTCCCATCTGGCACTGTCAAATTAATGGAGCTCTAGAAAATAGGTCATTGAGCTCGTTCCTTCTCTCAAGGCAGAACTGAATGTGTTTATGAGTCATTTGTAAGAGAGAAAGATGAACGCTGTCTTCCCAAGGTCCACTAAGCCCAGTATCCCCATCTTCAGCAGCAGCTCGTAGCTCTCCCTCTCCCTCCCCCAAATACTCTTCCACCCCGTCAGGATTCAGAGGTTTTGTGGTCCAGAGGTGGTGCCCTCAAGTTTGAAGGCTGACTCATCCTCCTCCCCTCACCCCAGCCTCAAAGTCTGGGCTGCCCACCTTGTCATAGGGCATGGATTTTACATCCATCTTGCCCTGCCTGCGTGAAGCGTGCAGAGCCCGTAGCGAGCGGGCAGGGTTCGATATGGTGACATCTATTGACTTGAAGGTGCATAATGCAGCTGCCAACCAGATCATGCTGCAAGTTGAAAGGGAGAGCGTTTTCACTCGGGTTACTGGGCAAAGAACATCAATTTCTGCCCTCGACTCAGAAAGCCGCTAAAAAAGGCACTTGGAGAGCAGGTACTAAGCAGGGGTGTCTCACCTGCTGGTATGGGGACAGTAAAACCAGACCAGCTTTGGCATGTGTTGGTCCTGAAGGCAAACCTGTGTTAAACCAAGCAGACAGGACCTGGTGGCCATCCCCATAGGTCATTGCGTTGCTCACCCTATTTGCTGTGCTGCCAGCTGAGAGACCAATTTAAGTTCACCGGCTCCTGTTTTTTCTAGGTTTACTCTACCTCCTGCTCATGTTTTTATTGCAAATCCTTTTGAGAATTTCATATCAACCTCCTCTTTCCACCTCTGATGCGGTATCGTACCATCTCCCACAGCTGGGATTCAGATGAAGTGTTTCAGTTCAGATCCCCAGCCATCCCCACCAGGGCTTTATCCTGGAGAAGGGGGCTATGGAGGGTCCAAAGCAAGCCAAGCACCTCTTCCCTTCGGCTGAGGTGGGAGCAAGCTGTCTGGAAAAAGGCTGACCTTAGGCTAGTCAAGTTAGCAGGTAACCAGATAGTCCAGGTTTGGTGAGCTGTGGGCCAGAGGAGCCGGCAGGAGCGTAGGAGCACTCCGCGCAGATTTTGCACCCCACAGATCTGGTCCTATTTACAGAACGTTGGGCTGATGGAACATGAGTGCGATGGGGTCGTAGCTTCGGTGTTTTTTTGGCCCAGTGATGTTGATTCAGCTGTGTTTCGTTGGTGGTAATGCTGCCTCCCTTTCCTCCAGGCACACTCACATGTTTGGACTCTGCTGCTGTGGCCAAAGCTCTGTTTCAGCGCCAGCATTGCCCCCTGCGGTGGGGATACCCCTGTGTACACCCTTCCCAACAAAGGAGAAACCAGTGAGACGTGGTGGAGGGACCGCTGAGCTCTTGAGGAACCCAGAGAAATAGCTGGAGCGTCTCATCCCTCGCATCAGCAAAGGAACCGCGACGCTTGGCTGGACTGGGGCCAACAGAGGCACACGCAAAAGTACGTATACACACGCGTGAAAACCCTCGTTACCCATCCTTTCTTTTCCAAGGCCACTTTGATAAGGAGGCTTCTTTTTTTCCTCCGGAGTTTTGTTAAGACTTGGGAGGTATCCCCTTTCGGGGCGGTTGTTTTAGCTCCCGAGTACCATCCCTGCTCCATTGTTCGCAGCAGCACCATGAAACTTTTGTGCCCCCTTGGTTGAGCTCGTGCCCTCCGGCCCCGGGCAGACCGTTCTTCCTGCAATTAGTATTCACGGTTAGCTAAGCAGAACTTCCACAGCATGTCCTCCCTGCTTTGAAGGTTATGTTACATGGTTTCAAAGTGGCCAGAGGAAAGATTCCTATGTGAAGAAGATATCTGGGAATACCCATTGTCTTCTTGTGTATTTAATGCTTGCATTTTGGGCAGGATTTCTTTGCTGTTTATTCAGTGCTTTCTAATATAACACACAATAAGGTAGGACGGGCAGTAAGAAGACAGTGGTTTTAAAAAATTTCCATTGAATTTTGTCCCAGGTTTTAAATGTCTCTCTTGGATTTGGGAGAAGAGGTGGTATTTTTATTTCTTCAGATGATCTGCATGTGTTGTTCTCAAAGCTTTTGCATTTTTGCAAATATAGCAAACGTATTTTTTCTAATTCTATATGTAGAGACCTCCATATATTTGATTTTCACTGAAAAGATCATAAGTGGTGTAACTTTTCACTAGTAGAACTCCTATTGCTTTGAAAAAAAGGCGATACCGCTTTTACCTTTGAGGGTAACTGAGGCAGGAATAGTTTAAAAGGCTTTTCCAGCAGCAGAGCTAGAAATATGCCCAGGACTCCTGCGCTGAAGGGGAGCGGCATCAGTGCCACGGCCCTTCAGTGCAGACTGATCACTGACGGGTTCAGGAGATCCACGGTTCTGGAAAGGATCTCCCACCTGGCTGCCTGTCGCTCTGAGGTCTATCTTTCTTTGTATTTACGGGGGAAAATACTGTGGGTGCTCTTCCTCAAGACAAGGACGTGTTAGCCACTGGCAGGACATAGACAACGTCTCGGAAAATCACGGAATGGTTTGGGTTGGAAGGGACTTAAAGATCATGTTGTTCCAAACCCCTGCCCTGGGCAGGGACACCTCCCACCAGACCAGGTAAATAAAATAGCCGAAGAGCTGGAGCCCTCTGTCAGTTTTGTGGGTAATCTGAAATAAACCGCTCTTATACTGTATCTCGTTACAGAATTTTCACAGCCCCAATGAACATTTGCATGGCTTTGATAATAAACCCTTTGGTGAACGAGCGATGGGGCCCCCTGGATTTACCACCCCTTCTCCCTGACATACAGTGATGGCTGTAAGAGAAACAGCAAGTTTTGTTTTGGAATTTCTCTGGCTTATCCTCTGCCATTGAGAAAGAAAAGTAAAAATATTTTGAATATTACTCAGATAAGAATGATTTCATTAATGCATACATCAGAGTAGATACAATAAAGGTACAGAAACATGCTAACACCACTAGCGTGTCTGTAGTAAACGACTTTGTTCCATGTTTGTTCTAGGTCACATTCAGATGATCTCTGCTGTCCTGTTTGTTTTCATTTAAAATGACACGTGTGAAGTGGGTTGTGCACAGGATTTCCTACAAGAGACACAGGGAAGACTTAGGATGAACAAAAAAATGTTCTGAATGATGGTGACATGGCCAACGTGTCGCATAAACACCTCCTTCGCTAAACAGATCTCCAGGGCGAAGCTTCTGCTTGTGTAAAATGGTGTAAGAATGCGGAGCCTCTCAGAGCCTGGGGAGACGAGCACTTGGGTGAAGATTTGCTTAGATGCAAATGAAGCTCCTGGACGAGCCCACCCCCGGCAGCCCCCGGAGGCTCGTGTTGTTGGGTCCGGCTTGAGGAGCAGTGAAAGCTGAACTTGAAATTTTACATCCAGTACTAAAAGGCATTGATTTTTCATTTCACGTATATATTTGTTCTCCCTTATTAACTCAAGTTTTATCAGGAGCAATTTATTTTTCAGACTTTTTAGACTGAGGTTGGTGCCAAACTGAGGATGACATCCAGCGTCTGCGTGTATCAGAGCACACGCTCTCTGCTCCGGACCCAGCAACATCTTGGGAACTTTTTCGGTACACAAGCATAGAAATTTTTTTCTATACGCAAGTAGCTTGTGAATTGCCCGGTGAACGTTGTTGGATGCGGTGCGCATCCGTGTTGCTATATCCAAATATCAGGCAAATGTTAACCAATGCTCCACTCCTGGCCGGGGTGGCCGTGACGGAGAGCAGCAGGGAGCAGCACGGGGCTGGGCAGACCTCGGTTCTCTCTGCAGCAACGTCTAATACTCCCAGAGACTCTGTCAAAGAAAATTTTGCTGTGAAACCATGAGCCAAACAACTTCTCTTTCCTTACTGGTTTGCAGCGTGTTATTCACTTGTTGCTTTTACCCCCTATTCTGGAAATAACTGCTCTTCAAGAATATCACTTTTATTACGATATCTATTCCAGAGATCACTGCTTTTCAAGAACATCACTTTTATTATAGCAACGGATACTGTAATTTTTATTCAAGCAACACTTGAAATGGACATTTATGGGTTTGTCCTAAAAAATGCCGGGTGATTTGGGTGTTCTTTGGGCTGAAGAGCAATAACCGTTGCTGGCAATAAAACCTCTTGATTGCGGTCACTGGGTTTGGGAAAGGGTCTCTAGCTGTAAAACATTTTTGTTGTTGTTGTTGTTGTTGTTGTTGTTGTTGTTGCCATGCTTGAAATGTTCGGTGAAATAAATTGTTTTAATGGATCAAATTATTGGGACATTTAATTTTGGCTGTGGCCTGCCAGCGTGTAAATGGCCCTCGAAGAAAGTTGGTTCTCTTAACAGATAAACTTTAAAAAAAGGATTATTCTTTTAGCCTGTGTGGTGGAGGCGAAAGTATAGTTTACCTGGCAGGATTTAAACGGATAGTTAGGAGTTCACCGTGACCAAAATATCAGTGAAAGTGAATCACAGGTGATCGCTTTTTCTAATGTAAATCATTTAACATCGGTAATTTTCCTCCGTTGCCAATGCCATTAGTTATTTCAGAGGTAAAAAAAAAAAAAGGATGTTTTACTTACTTTTTTTTTTTATTTTACTAGGTACCCATAGCTTAACTTAATGATTTGTATAAGTGATAGTAATTGCTGAAACTACAGTTGAGTATTATTAGCTATAAAATGAACATGGTTATATGTCCGACACAACAAGCAAGGAACAGAAATGCAGTTGTATCCAAGAGAAAATAATTACAGCAATAATCAGCGTAATTCATGATAATGGCTGAATTGAATTTCACACCATAGCTCCAAGCACTTACATTTAATGAATGTAGTTTGTGCTTGTTTACTAAAAAGGTTTTTAGCAGAAAATCGATAATGTAACTTCAGTGTTTCTAATTGCAAATGCAATTTTTTTAAAAAGTAGTGGTTCAATAAGGATTTTGTAGGGAAAATTAAGGTATGTAAGTACAGCAAATGCTGTTACTTTAATTAGGCTACCTGTACATTAGTGGTATAGTTCCTTAATATTTATTTATTACTACATATTGATTAAAATTGGTTTGTATTCCGTTTTTAAGACTAGCTAATGTAATGAATGTTGAAACTTTTCAGTAAGTGCTGGCCGTGACTAACTATATCACTTTATAATGGGACTGTCCGCATAAAGAGGTGTTTTTACCTTTAAAAGCATTATTGTAAGAGCAGAGGAACATAGGCTGGTCTACAAAGGTGCTTTCTGCACAGTGAATACAAAGAGTTGCTGGTCCTTTACCTGCAATAGCAAAATAAATAAAGTGATTGGCAGTTGGTGGTATCATTGTAATTACTTAATTGGCCCAAGCGTATTCTTGTCCTCATTTCCTATGAAGAAAACTGTTAATTTTTAGAATGACAATGAAGCTGAGGAATGTAATGCCAAAGTGAAGATCTCCTTTCCTCAGCCTTGCGATCTCCACTGTGGTCTCCTAGAACTCTTGGGGCAAGCAGGTTGGCTGCGGTACGTAGAGGTTATTAAGACAGACAACTCCAACAAGAACAACCGTAAATAAACCCAGGGACTGATATATAGGAATAAATCCCACAGCCCTACTTTTACTGAAGTCAACAGTAAATGTACAAATGTCTTAACTGGTGGACCATGATGGCTGGTGTACGTCTGAGGCTGAGGAGTATGAAGGAGGGAGGAGTGAAGGTAGAGCACTTAGAAAACCGAAGGGAAGATGGAGAAACACTGTTGGTGAAACACTGGCCCAGGTTGCCCAGAGAGGTGGTGGAGGCCCCATCCCTGGAGACATTCAAGGCCAGGCTGGATGAGGCTCTGAGCAACCTGATCTAGTTGAAGATGTCCCTGCTTACTGCAGGGAGGTTGGACTAGATGGCCTTTAAAGGTCCCTTCCAACCCAACATGTTCTATGATTCTGTGGAGCCCTCAGGGGTGGGTTTTCTGGGGCTCAGTTACATGCGAACAGAAGTTGCTTTCACCTGTGGGGTCTTTATTGCTCTTGGAGACATAGGCCCAAGTGCTACACCGATGGGAAGACCTGTGAAACTCTTATGAACTTTCCCGTACAAGTAACTGAACCACCTTTATAGTCTGCAGGGACAGTCTTCCATGTGTTAAAACTCACGGCTAGTGGAGGTGTTTTGTCTTAAAACCGTAGAGTCATAGAAAGGGTTGGGTTGGAAGGGACCTTGAAAGGTCATCTGGTCCAACCCCCCTGCCATGAGCGGGGACATCTTCGCATTGACGAGAAGAAAGTCATTAAGTCCCCGATCGTACAAAACCAAGCTGATTTTCCAGCAGGAGGGACGTCCCTGCCCAACCAACAGCAATAATACGGTAACCAGCCTTAAAACGTGGCAGCAAATTAAGTGAGATTCATCGGGAAAATATTAAGACATACGGAAGGGTTTAAAAAATAAACCTGGATCACTCAAGATTTGTGCTCTGATTATTTTCTGCGGCTACCTGCCCTCACCGCTAGAACCAGCGTTGCATTTTCTGCTGGGTTCAGTGAGGCATTTTACTCTACAAAAACAACTAGCTCCTTTCCAACCAATGATTACTTGTAATTATGCTTTCCCCTGCTATTATTCTAATAGACTGTCATGCTGCACAGAGGAGGCGTTTGGAGGCTGCTTTTATGGATGGACTGTTGGAACACTTAATATAGCTCTATTTTTGAATTATCAGGTTCTATCCTTTTGAAGTCTGTGTTAGTGGAACTCCTATTTATGAAATGTGCTGTGCTTAAAGGTTTGCTATTGATGAAGAGGTCCAACAGAGGCCTTTATCGTAAGTACTGTAGCATTCTCCCCGAGAAATAAATAGCCTTGCTAAAAGGTATGTTGTGTACCAAGGTTGCAAATTATCAGCCAAGCACCTTATAACTGTATACTTCAAAAATACCTTTCTGCTTTCTGTTTGTTCTCGTTTTCCACAACATGAGCGGTGTTTTTAAAAACACATAAGGAAAAAAACCCACCCCAATCTGTTAGCTCTTTAATTGGGCAGCATGTTCCCAGTGTAGCTCTTTAACATACATATATATCTTAGCGGAAGGAGCTGTTTGCAGGCGTGTCGTTCTCTGCGTTGTTTACTGGGAGTTTTGAGGGACTTTTTCGGCTCCCACTCAGTGAGCGATTGGCATTGCTGATTTATTGCAGAATTCCATCACTGTGGCAGTGATGCCAATGACTCCAGAGCTGTGAGCTGAGGATTACTACCCAATTATTAAGGAAACGATAATGAGAACGATGTCATACATACAGAAAAGAAGGAAAAAAAATAATAATCAGATATTGTCACAGCCACTAAAAGTTTACAGCCAAACACCAGGTAGGAGGGATCTTTGCAGCTTCATTTCCTTTGGTGTTGAAATGACCGGGAGCTCAGTCGTGCAAGGTTCTCCTGGCTCTTCTTCCCTTTTGGAATTGTCTCCCAAACCCGCTCTGTAATTCTGTTACTTACCACTGCTCTGTACCTTCAGCTCTTTGGACCTAAAGCCAAAGTGCGCCAATGATACGATGCACGTTGATTTCTCTGTCTGCCCCTGAGTTGTACCCTGGTTTAGGACCAGAATAAATCAGAAGAAAGCTATGCCGGCAGAATTTATTTCAAAAATTAAAAGGAGATATTAATTTTTCATTATTTACTTCTCTGTTTTCAAGACACGCTGACCTCTGTGGAAGCTCCTACATCCAGCCGTGCCTTTCCTCTCCTGGGGAGCGTATCCTTAGGCTGCCTTTGCTGGTCTGGGGGGCTGTGCTGAGGCCGGGGACCTGAGCTCCCGGCGTCTCCAGGGACCGGGGGCTGGCGAGACCCCCCGGCGTGGGCTGCTCCTGAGGGGGCAAGGTGTGGGGGTGCCGTGGTTCGGGCCTCAAACCAGGGCAGGAGGGCGAGAGCAACGCTGAGGAAAGGAGAGGGCGCCTGAAGATGCAAATGTAGGGGATGCTGCCTGACGGAGCGGGTTCACATTTAACACAACAAATAAGGCAAGTCTCGCTCTAAAGTGTTTATCCGGAGTTTTTCATTTGGAACCGTAATGTATCAGAACCTTGACTTTGTACTCTCTAATTCATCTTTACTTATGTATTTTACTATTACCGATAGCTTTCCCCTTAAGCCTGTCTATTTGCTAGTAGATTTGACAGATGACAGCTACTCTTCGGGATGTTAGATGGCGTTTGTGCGGCTATGATGCCAGGAGCGTTCTGAGCGCTGGTGTTGCATATTTATTGATCTCCATATTCCCAATAATCTGATGCACGTCACATTTGACAACATTATGTGGAGAGGTCAGCTGTATGGGGCTAATGAAACTGTTTCAAAGATGGATGTTGTTTTCCACAACATTAACCTTGCAAATAGCTGTCACTAGTGCATTTCACTATGGGGCCTGGCGTTTGAGAACCTCCCTTTTTTTTATTGTTGATGTTAACATTAAACAAAACCTGGAGCCATTAAATCTCAGTATTTATATACGATAGAAGACGTGGCCGACATGGCATCACTCCAAATGAAAATCTTATTAACAGCATACGGTGCTCGTGGCAAAGTCCCCAACAATCTGAAAATTGGTTTGGCTGTCTGAAATGTTTGACAGATTGGCTAAGGATGATGTAAAAGGACCGAACAGGGAACGGCTGAATTCTAAGGATTAAAGCGGCAAATAGAAAACCCTGATGTAATCAAAAAGCGCGTTGCACTTTCATATTTTACTGCAATATTACTGTTCTCACCAGGAGCTTATTACATCCAGGGCAATATAAAATTTAGATTACCCTTTTATTTTAAAATTATTTCACTAGCATGTTACGAGGAAGCACTCGATTTCTAAAGAGGTCTCTCGAAGTTCTTTGTCCTTGAAAAATACTGTTATGGTGATTTAAATATTTAATTGTAGGTTTTCTGCTGTCGTGCTGAGGCACTTCAAAACAGGAGTCCTAAGGGCGATAAAAATAATCCTTGGAGGCCCCTTTTCCATGTTACGGTGTTTTAGAACAGTTGTAGTAACTCTTTTTTGATGCCATACTGCATCTTTTGTAATGTAAATTTTGCACATACTTACAGAGCAGAGTTCCAAATATGATTTTGATAGGCAAGCGATTTAGAAAATGCTTGTGTTGGCCATCTGAGTGGTGAAGTGCCACATATTTTCACGGCGTCTTCTGGGACTTTGGTGCTTTTTAAAATGAGAAGGAAAAAAAAAGCCAAAACCCCAACCCTCGTCCTGGTCTGGAAACCCGTGATTGCGTTTTAATATTTTAAAGTGCAGTCGGTAAATGTTAACATAAAGCCCATTCAGAGAGGGTGGGATTCTGAGCACGCAGAGAGGCTGTTAGGAGTCAAGGTCAGAATGACTGCGAAAAGGACAGCGGAACGTGGTCTCGCAAGGTCTTTAAGGTGATGTAAGCTGGAGCTGTTGGACGTCTCTGTGGAGCAATAAGTTCTAAGGCTGCTCTGCAGCATGCCCTACTCGCCAGCTGTCGGTGCAGTCCTAGTAGGCAACGGTCCTGTTATTTAAAGTTGCTTTAATGTATCCATGAGCACCCATCCAGGCTCTGCTTCCTTCTAGGTGAGACTCGCCCCTGCGAAAGGTGGTGGTGGGTGTTTGGATCATGAGCTGATAAAGGCACCCGAAGGGCATCTCCCAGTTGAGCTTCGTGAGCTTCAGATCACGCCCTCAAATGAACACCCGGAATTAAAGGGTAAAAAAGGTCTGCTGAGATGGAAAAGACCTAAGGCAACCCTTTTAAACGTGCTGTCTAGGATGAGCTTGTAACGGGTCGTGATTCATTTAACTAGTTGTAAACTGTCCAAAAGTTAAACGTTGTCTCTAATCTAGTCACCTGGACTGTCTGAGCACTCGGAGGGGAGAGGCAGCTTTGGGGAGCGGCACATGGGTGAGGATGGGAGGAGACGTTGTCTGGAGGCATCTCATGACTAGTGATGTAGTAGGGCTAAGGCAGCTGCTTAACTTTTAGACCAAAAAGCCAATGAGTTTTTTTTTTGTGTCTAAAAAAGCAACCATCCCAGTAAACTACAAGAATATTTGTTTCTATAGAAACTTCCAGATAACAAGTTCTTCAGGCTCCTTTTGAGAATTTTCTTAAGACAAGGCCAGAAAGGAAAAGGGATATACTTTTTATTTCTGATTTATTTTATTGCGCGTGTTCTAATATGCAATTTGTTTCCTAAAACTTTGTTAAGAATGCAAATATTCACAAGTCATAAAAAAAAGGTCTCTTCCCTCAATTTCTGGCAGTTTCTTTGGTGTCTGCGTTATTTATTTAGTGATTTAGTAGAGGGTCATGGAGAGTTTCTCCAGAAGTACAAGTTAATGCCAAGTGCATGTTGTAAGGGGAGTTAAAACAGGTGATTTATATTTATAACATCACTTAGTAACACTTAGCACTGTTAATTAAAAAAACATCCTCCTGTAATAATTCTCAGGTTGCACAGTATCATTATCATATGAAGCTGTGCAAAAATGTAATACACTCCTATAACATGATTTCTGATATTGCTAAGCTCACGTGCTAGAAAATATTAAGTGCTCACCAAAAACGAATCAACAGAAAAAAACCCTTTTACTCTAAAAGCTAATGAACTATGATTTCTTTTTATTTGTCTCTTGGGTTTAAAGCCTCCAGACCTCATTTTCAAGCTCTTTTCTGAAGCCAGGAGTGCTAGTTTATTTTCTAAAGAAAATAGAGAGAGGTCAGCAGAGCCTCTCACAAACACAAAGGCTCCAGGAGCTTGGGCTTTAAGATTTCAAGTGATTACAACACAAATAGCTTGAGCACTGTCAGAAATGCTTTAGTTTTTATTTTTAAAAAAAATATATAATCTCTTTAAAGATGTTAACATAATGGATGGGTCTCCTTGCTGTGGAAATATACCTTTCTGTAGTTGGAGGCACGATGCTACCACAACGATCAATCCGTTGACTATCTAATGCTCCCGATCTGTCGTGGGACTGGGAGCAAGGACCACGTGTTTTTTTTCGCTTGGCTTTGCCATTATGACCTGGGATGTTTTTTTCCCCTCTTATTTTCCACGAAGCAGAAATTCCACAGCTAGCAGCTGGAGCCTGGATGTCCCCCGGGGCAAGCACGGTTTGGGGAGGGTGGCTGCGTGGCCAATAGCACGTAAAGGTAGGGCTTGGCCAGAATAACTGCTGGGATGCCTGGTGTGAAGGATCGGGTATCCTTTTTCAGATGGGTCATTTGGCCTTGGCTGCCATCTGGAGCAAGGCTAAGAGTTGCATCTCTGTGTCTATAATAAGGTGCTGCGATGCTCTGCGACTACATCCTTAAAGACTGAGAAATACCTGACCTTAATATCACTAATGCCTTCAAAATAATGCTTAAGTGGGACTTCAGGGGTGGAATAAGTCTAGTTCTAGACCTCTGGACAGAATCAAATTTAATCCTTAGGGAACCTCATCTGTGCCTCAGAACTGCAAAGTGCTGTGCACTCTACCCTGATTGTTCGGTAACTTGCAGAAATGAGCCCATATAAAGCATTAAAGAACTTCAGAGCCCTGCGTTTGATTGCGTGGAGTTAGAGAGAGAGGAGAGACGCGAATAGCAGCCACAGGACCTAGGCTGCAGACCTGAATTATTGGGGATTTCTAAGCAGAAACTCCTACCTGCTGGGAGAAGTGGAAGTGCTGCTGGGGTGAGGATTGCAGGATTTGTGCCAGAGTCCTCGAGACACAGAAAAGCTAATTGTTCAAAAAGGCAGGATTCATTAGCCGCTTGTTTAAAAAATGATGTGTGAACTTCTATTTATGGTCAAGGGTAAGAGCACAACTGCGTGAATCCTGCATTTTGCAATTTCTCCTTGGCATCATCTCAAGGATGCCCATCTGGTAGCCACTCATGAGCGCTCAGAGCCACCGGGTGCTTTGCTGCTGGGCACCGGCTCAAGGATCGGGACCTGGCAGTTGGGTGAGAGCACAGGCTGATCCCATCTCTGATGGAAGAGGCTGTTCTCGGTTTGTGTGTGCATCAGGGATGCTTTTCATCTGATAAAGAGGATTTAAGGAGGCCATACATGTATGTGCTTGTATGACATCAACAGAAATTCCCCCGAATTTTAAATTAAAAATATATTTTTTTTGAAAGTTCCAAAATGTGAGTTAAAATATTGTCAGCTTTGACTGGATTGTACGTTTTCAGCCTGGTTGTCTGAAGACTTGAAGCTTCTTCTCCAAGGGCAGCGTGGGACAGGGAGTTGCGCAGATGCAGACGTGCTGGGGATCGTGTTGGGAAGGACACAAGCCATTAATCTGCGTGGCCTCAGCTCTTCTTGTTCTACTGTTAAGGAAAAGTGCGTTATTATTTTCATACCATTTTATATCTCAGTAGTAGTTGAATTTAACATACTATGCTGCAATATGGCGTTGTGTTACAACGACAACTTAGCTGTAATATTCCATTAATTTCATATATATACACATATCTATCTATTTATTTATTTAAATCCTCAAAGGCTAGCTAGGACTGCTTGAAACATCATTCTTTTGCAAATTAATTATTCTTTTGCAAATTAAAATATCTCCTATTTGGTTTACAGTGAGATGCCTCACAATCTCATTCCCTTCAGTTTTGGGAAGAAAATGCCTCATGTGAAACGAAGACGCTGGTTTTGGCCAACTGGTTCAGAGAAAAGTACGAAGAGCCCATTTATGGGAAATAATCTGCCTATGAGGTAGATCCTCCCTAAGACTTACAGTCCAACTGAAATCCTGTGAATCAGGACCGGATATTACTTCAGAAACATTTACTACTGATGGGTGAGGGCAGCAAGTTTTAAGCAGCCTTTTAGAAGTTAGAAAACATGCAGAAGATGGGAAGAGAAGACTTGCCCTTCACATCTGTGAGCGCAAACCTGTGAAATAAGAGCTTCTGCCAGCTCCATGCTCAACAGAGGGTGAAGGTGAAGACCCAATGTGGACTTCAATAGGGTCTTCATGAGCCAGTGACATGGGGCACAGAGGGAGTGTGGCAGAAGCTCTGGTGGAAGTGGACCGGTGGTGATGATGTTGCTAACACTGATGTAAAGTTAGAGGAGCAAAGTAACACTCTGACATGACAGAGTGCAACAGAAAAAGACCTGCTGTGGCCGTTGGGATGTCTGCATCATCCGTGTCATGCTCGGAGGCTGGGATCAAGGGCAGTTCACCAGCCAGGCGTAAAGGCAGGGGAGGAGGAAGGAGAGAAGAGGGAGGCAGGAGACTGTGGGAGATCTTTGCACATGTCCTCTTTCCATGCAGCTCAGTTTTAGAAACTGAGCCCCTATAACAGGGACAGTATAATGCAAAGAATTGCAGCACTGGCTTTCTGTTGGTGTTTTTTTGCTCTGATACCACTAATGGTTGGGTCTACAAGTGCAACGGGTGCTCCCAGGCACCTGGAGCCCCGCTCTGATGAGCACAGTAAGGCAGAACAGGAGATGCAGACAGGCTCCCGTCCTGCCGCAGCCCGCCTTGGCCAGGATGCGACCTGGGCGTGCAGAAGCGAGCGGGATGGAGCCGCGGCTGGTGGTGGCTCTGGTGCCCCAGGGACGGGTTCACGCTGAAACCCAGGAGAGATGGACCCGGGCTTCACCACCACCTGCCTCCCGCCGTGGAAATGCAAAACGTTTGTGCGTTATTGGGTTTGGTTTTTCAGTATCGCAGCCTGTTTATAGTTAGCAATTGCACCGAACTGGCTCTTAAATGCGGGTTAAAGGCCTTGATGAAATACAGAACACCTCAAAAAGACAACCTAAATTTTTGCCGTTTTAAACTTTGCATGGCTGGCATGCTAGAACAGCCACCCAGGTTAATGAGCTGCGAGTTTAAATAGCAATTGAAGAAGTCGGTTATAAATATAGAGCAGTTTGCTTTTTGCCTTCCTGTTGCTTTCCCGAGCTTCCGAAGGCCTTCCCCTGATGGAGAGCTTTTAATTTCACATTTTGGCCCCCACCACAGGTGATAAACAAAGGTTTCCCATTGCTATGACTCGGGTCAGTGCTGTAGCCTTAGCGTCAATCCCGCTGCCTGTAATTACACACAAAAGGTTACCGGGATCCGCAGCTAATTTGCAGCCTCTGTTTAGCAGAATTTAATAGCAGGTATTACTGGTGCAGCAGTAATTAAGGACCTTTGTCAATAAGACGGAATAGATGGCCACACTTTGTTGTAATCAGTGGACTCTTGAGAACCCAGAGGAGTGAAAAGCAGTGAGAGGAGCAATCCATTTTGCGAATAACATGGCTGTCCTTTCACCCCCCCACTCCCTCCCCCCTCCTGAAACCAGCAATGGAATAATAATTCCCCAGGCAATGAAAGTACAGGAATAAAAGTACTTACCCTCCAGCCTGTGATTTTTTTTTTTTTTTTTTACTTTTTATTTACTCTACTGTGCTTTTTATTTGCTTCGGGCTGCATTTGATGAAGTATTGTTTAAACAGCGCCGAGCAAAATGGATATAGGGAGATGGAAAATAGAAAGAGGAGGAATTTTAACCAGGTGGATATATGCATTTGCCTTTAAGGTGGACGGCGTTCGGTTTATCAATTATTTCCTTTGGATTTTTAAAAAAAGAGAAAGAAATGACAAAAACAAGTGGCTTGGTGAAGAGGTGGAGAGTCATTTAGAGCTGCCTCTGCACAGAGCCGTTCAGCTGTAAATGGGTCGCAAACAACGGGCGAGAAGTGAACTTGGTGTAGCATTGTAACCCCCTCTTCTTCCTCCCCCCCCCATCATCACTAATGTACCAATGAATGGCCTGGCACAAGGCTGAGAGCCCGGACACACACGCACACACACACACACACACACACTCACAGGCGCCCCAGCGGAGGGATGGGGGGAGCGCGGGGAGGCTGGCATGACACAATTCAAAGAGTGCTTTAAGGTGTACACTCCTTTCAGTAATTGGTGAAGAAGCTGCATTTCACTCACTGATTTCCTGCCTTTTTACAGGTTTTAACAAGCATGATGCTTTTAATAGCGGTTTGAGTACTGGCTCTTTATGAAGGCTCTCTTTTTTAAAGCAGCTTTAACTATACCCTTTCTGTCAGTAATGTCTGAAAAACTTCTACCTTTAATCATTCCTGGATCAGGCAGCAAACAAGCAGCTCCTTTTCCTTTTTCAATTACATGCTGGATATTCAGCACACATATAAAAAAAGGGGAAAAAAAAAAAAAAAAGCAGCATCTTGAGCCTATCATGTATTAAATGCAGCTCTTTGCTGCTGCATTAAAATAACACCAAGGATCTGGCTTCAGCCAACAAAAGCCAGAAATATTAAGTAAAAGCTGCAGTCCTCTTTTTTATCTGCTCCATTGTGGTAAGGCATTGTAGCACTCTTAAAACAGTCGGACTTTTTCTATGCCTTATGGGCGACGATACTTAGCTAAGAGATCCTGACCTCTCTGATTCCGAGACCCACGGCAAATTTTTTACGGCATCTTACGGACGGGCTCCGCGTGGTGCTGTTCCCATGAGGCGGTGCATTTATTTTTTTTGAACTGCTAATTCGAGAAGGGAGCGAAGTAACAGCAAACTGGTGCTCTGGCTAAGTTTGTTTTGAAGGCCCACATCTCGATGGAGGTCCACATCTTGATGACGCTACTTATATAGGAAGATGAGGCGAGTGGTCTTTAGTGGACACTTGCCGACAATGAAAAAAAAAAGAAAGGGATCACATCAAGGGAGGCCCAAGCTTAAAAGACGAAGGAGGTTGAAGCTCAGGGCTGGTATGAATCAGTAGGGAAACACCAGAAAATATCTTGGTCATCCTTAAAGTATTTCTCTGGGACTTAGGCAGATTAAATCTGCACAAGGAGAGTGTAGTTGACTTAATGGAGTCTTCTGGTCTTCTCTCCTCCTTGCTTGCAGGAAACACCATGTAGGATATACACACATATATATATATATATTTATATATTCCAGCTCCAGCGGAAAGCCTGTGCTGAAAGGAAGGGATCAGATATTGATCTAATGGTGCTGGAGAAGTTAATTCCACAGCCAAATCTCTAGCACCCAGCACTTGGGTGTTTTAACCTGGTGATCGTGAGTGGTACGAGCTCACAGGGTACGGTTGCGTTGGTGCTTCATGGGCAGAGTTACTTTGAAGGCTCAGTCTGTGTCTTTGAATTGCTTGCAGAGTGGGAGCTGATTTGCGTTGATTTCATCTCCAGCCCTGGACACAAGTTCACTGCAGTATTTCAGTCTGAAACTATGGGGAGAGAAGAGGAAGAGAGAAAAACACTTTTCAGTAAGCACTGCGTGCGATGCTTCTGACACCGTTGATCGTCCTGGTGGACCAAAAAGCCCTCTTCCCACCTCCTAAGATTTCATACATTTTGAGGAGTATGAAGCTAATACCCTCAAAGGATATTAGCTTCATGAAGCAGTGTCATAGGTGGACTGGTGAATCCTTTTAGTAAAATGCAGAAAAATGGTCATGGCTGTAGGACAGAATGGGAAAAACCCCAACCCTTGTTGAAGGGCCACAAGGTTATAATTTCACATGTAAATACATACGGGATGAGGACTGCTTTGGGCTAGTGATAGTTTTGAACATTTTAGCGTTTTCGTACAATTCTCCCATTGAACCAGCCCTCAGTGGTGTTCGTTGGCAGAGCTCAGCTGAACCCAGCTGAAGATCCGGTTTGTTGTTTTGGGTTCAGATGATGGGTCTGAGAAAGTAAGAAACAATAATCTCATTTTCAAGGAGGAGACTGAGGAATTGAGTCTGAGTTTCTTATATCACTCTTAATAGATCTGCTTGCATAGGTGAGCAGCTGCCGGAGTATCAGTTCGTAATCTAGCCAAGGGAAACTAAATGCTAGTTGTGCAGAAAGTGCTGGGAATCGTATTCAGTATTTTCAAGTCAATGGTATGGTGCCACATTATTGCCATATTTGTTATTTCTCCCAACAGAAGACCAACAAGCCATGGAAAATGCAGGGGAAATTCTGGAATGTGTTAGAGAAGGGAAGAGACGATGGACACAGCCTTTTGGTGGATACAGTTTACAGCAGTGTGTGACAGTCTTCTATAGGAAAAGGGGGTGTGCTTGTTTGAGCGCAAGTAGAATCTGAATAGAAACTCCTCGAAAGTAAAGTTTTTAGTAACAACTTTGATGACACCAAGGTGGAGAATCCTGTACAGAGTTTTCCTTTTAACAGGTTTAGTTTATTCTGCAATAGAGAAAAATGAAGAGATAATGTCAATGGAGAAGAATGTTGTTGCAGAATAATGGTGTCCTGCTGCTACCCAAAATGTCAAAGGCTAATCCAGGACATCTATTTTCCAAGCAGGAGCTGCTGATCTGGCAGGATGTTTGACTCTTTGGTCAAGCAACCCTGCAGGTACTATACACAGATATAAGATCTTGTGATGGTGAGTTAGAGTAGGTCAACTAACTTCTGTGTTGATGGGGATCTAAAGTAATCTGGGGTGATTACTGTGATGAGGCTGAAAAAACAGGGCTGGTTTCCGGTCTTGCGACGTTGCCACTTAGAGCTAATGGAATCTGGTTTTCCTGTGCGGGTACAAAGGGCAGAATACAGCCAGATGTCCCCCAACCTGATCAGAAGGGTGAAGCACACCTGATCTGTTCAGGACCGTTCTTCTTCTGAAGCTTTGTCCGTAAGAGCCAGAAGGCAAAAGATAAATATGAAGGTCTGAGGTTCAAAGGTTAGTTATTTTCCTTAAGGGAAAATGTATCTCCTGCAAGAACAGTTGAAGGTCAGTGTTCAATAGGTCACACTGTTTAACCTTTCTTCGGCGCTATTGGGTCATTTGATATCCAAGCCACTTCCCTGTAAATGCAAAGCATGTTATGTACAATTTCCACAGATACAAACATGTATGCTAGAAACGTGACAGAAGAAAGAACAACATGTGTTTAATGAACAAGAACAACATGTGTTTAATGAACTTGCTGGAGAAAGGTTCATCTCAAGGTAAATTTGTTATGGTCTGTGAACGAAGTCTGATCTCATTCCTCTTTCGTTTCACTCCTCTTCCCAGCTGATTTGCACCTAGTAGTGGTTGATGTGAAAGGCAAGAGGCCGGGGCTGACTGCAGACCTCTGGCTGAACAGCTCGGCCATTGCTCCTGCCAGGTGTGTCCCTCAGCGCGTCCCCTGCCTCAGCCCACGGCCAAAGTCCAATGCAGCATCTCCCGAATCCATAAAACTCCCATTCCTGCATGTTGTACCAACTTTCCCGTTCTTTGCGTTTCAAGGTGTTGATGTCCTGCTTGAACCCTGTGCTGGGTGATGCCCTGCACTGTCCATATTGCACCTCCCCTATGAGGAGAGGCTGAGAGAGTTGGAGGAGTTCAGCCTGGAGAAGAGAAAGCTCCAGGGAGACCACAGAGCCCCTTCCAGTCCCTAAAGGGGCTACAGGAAAGATGGGGAGGGGCTCTGGATCAGGGAGGGCAGCCATGGGATGAGGGGGAACAGTTTTAAACTGAAAGAGGGGAGATTTAGATTAGATATCAGGAAGAAATTCTTTCCTGTGAGGGTGGTGAGCCCCTGGCCCAGGTTGCCCAGGGAAGCTGTGGCTGCCCCATCCCTGGAGGTGTTCAAGGCCAGGTTGGACGGGGCTTTGAGCAACCTGGTGTGGTGGGAGGTGTCCCTGCTCAGGGCAGGGGGTTGGAACTGGTTGATCTTTAGAGTCCCTTCCAACCCAAACCATTCTATGATTCTATGATTGGGCTGGTGTGGTGAACATGCATGTGAACCTACCCTGGTTTTAACATGAAGATAACATACAGTGTGAACACACAGCCAAGGGTCTGCAGGCCAGCTTCTCTGTGGGGGAGGAACAGGGTGAAGAACTGAGGTATGTCATGCAGTAAACTCCACTCAGGCCGTGGTTTCCAGTGTCAGCAGAGAAGTCCCTATGGTCCAGTTGGAATTTCACGAGTGCTCCTAGTTTCTAACAGAGTTTTGCCTGTGAGTGTTTGTGCTAGTGCATGTGTTAGCAATGGATAACTCATTCTGATTAAAATGGCCCCCAAACCTATAAAATAGCTGAGCATATGTTTGAGGGAAAAAACTAACTGGTACCGTCTAATCTGAATGTCCTCAACTGCTGTTAGTATTGGTAGGAATGGGAAATTCCCTTCGCAGGGTTTGTCCTCAAAAAAATATAAATAGACTTGAGCTTAAAAGAGGGACATGATTCCCCCAAGACCTCTGAGACCTGCACAACCTACAGTGCAGGTAGGG
Organism: Stercorarius parasiticus; assembly: GCA_013396915.1. Lineage (NCBI taxonomy): Eukaryota > Metazoa > Chordata > Aves > Charadriiformes > Stercorariidae > Stercorarius > Stercorarius parasiticus. The sequence goes on from VWZL01002701.1 coordinate 143,830, forward strand.
ATTGTACTAAGGGGCTCAGTTTTGAACAGAGCTGCTTTTGGAGTGGGTTGAATTTTGGATGGCTCAGATCTTGCAGGTTTGCCCATATTTACCAAAGGGAAAGGAAACATTGATTTGGCCAATAATTCTACACTGTCGTCTAATTGGTTTCGGCTTTCAGAGTGCTTCGTTGAACTTCAGTGGAAGGTCATTTCAGACGGAAATGGCACTGTCAGCTAATTTACAAGGATGGTTTGTGTCAAACCACAGCGATATGGCCAGTCTTGCTCCCTTCTGCAGTGCGCTGGGATCAGAGCTGAGGAGCTGGGGTCAGATCTACCCCTCAACCCACTGGTTTTGTCCGTGCAAGGATTTTTTTTTACCTCTTCTTTTTTTTTTCCCCAATCCTGCATTTTTAGTATAAATAAAAAACTTGATCTCTGCCACTGGGAAACTGCATCCCATTTTTTTTCCAAACAGAAAAATGGGAATAGGTTTCCTTTAACTAGTGGAAGGGTCTAGACTCTAAAAAGGTTTTTATTATTGTGCGCCCGGGGTCCTTAGTTTTAGACATTTATCTTCTGGCGAACCAGTAGGGAACTAGAAAGGCAGTATTTTGCAACTCCTAGACCCCCAGCTCTAAATAATGACTCAAAGCTGAAATTGAAGCAGGTGCATCATCTTCTTCATTGTGTCACTTTTAGCACAGACATTATACTTTATGGTCTTCCACTATCAAAATAGTTTGTGCAACGGACCCTAAAAATGGTGATGCATCAATCAATCCGTCAAGCTTTATTGCTTCAACTTTCTTTACAGAAGGCTTATAAGCCATATTATAATACACGATAAGAAACACAACAGAATACAAATGCATTGTAATGCAGTACCATTTCCGTGTATTTACGTCGTAGGTCTGTAGCTGCACTCTTAGGAATATCCCGCAGCATCAGTCACACCGAGCCAAATGCATCCCTGGTGTAACCTCATCGATTCTGCCCTGCCAGACCAGCTCGGAGGGACGGATTCAGCCAGCCGTGGTGGCTTGCACCGGCTCCTGGGGTAAGCCACGCTTTGGCTAGGCTGGAGAATGGGGTGGGACTTGGTGTTTAAAGAGAAAAACGGAGTGGGGTGGCCAGGCAGGTGACCAAGCTGGTTTTTCTGCAGAGCCGTGGGGTCTTCATCCGTCAGTGGGACATTTTTATGTTCTGGATTTGGGATGTGTGATGGCTGCCCCCTGCTCCTGACCCCTGGGGTTTTAGTCCACATTAGGAGGTTCTCGTGTATAGCAGTTCTTACTGGGAACAGCCAGGGCTCCCTTTGCCCTTTCCAGTTGTTTGTCTGCTTTGGTGTGGAGGCATCTCATGGACTTTCTGTAAACATTATATGCGGGCATTAGTTTTCACAGAATCACAGAACGGTAGGAGTTGTAAGGGACCTCTAGAGATCGTCTAGTCCAACCCCCTGCCAAAGCAGGTTCACCTAGAGCAGGTTGGACAGGAACACATCCAGGTGGGTTTTGAGTACCTCCAGAGAAGNACTTTTGTCATCAGCAAGGACAATTTTTTGTGGGACAGATACATCTATAGCGACACCGAAATAAACGCAAATGTAGGTATGGCCTGCTTTATGGGAATGTGACCAAAATCCAGGAATATTAAACTGTTACTACCAATGACCAAGTGGCCATCTATGGATTATTACTCGGTTATGGCATGAAAACTTTGCAGTCTAAGCCTTAGACTTTGATGTAAATATTTTGGTTTTAGGTGGCAGTGGTTGTGCCAGATGATTGGATCCGCGTTAGCGCTTACATCAGGCACACACCCAAATAAATCTTGCCTTGAAACTGTATGCTGATATTTGCATAACTGTCTCATATCAACCAGTTCTTATGCAGTTCAGAAAAGTACCTCAGAGAAGGTGAATCAGGTGAAAAAGATTCTTGGAGTGAGTAAGAAATAAAGGATTTGGCTCTTGAATGTAAAATTCTGTAGGTTATATTACAAAATATGTCCAATACAGAATATGACGTTTTGGATTCTTTTAAAGAGGACCCAAATTTTAGGTACGATTGTAATAAAAGTTGTTGATAAATAAGTAACCAGCATCTATTCTGCAAAACAGAATATTTGATAATACTTGTCCCTTCCCCAAATACTCATGTTGTTTATATCAGCTCACAGAGTTTATTATGGTATTTGTAGTGGAAATCTCTAATTTGATATTTCTCTAGTGAGTTTAATGAGCCTGAAAAGTGACATTTAGAGCTAGTTTTCTCTTTGTGCTTTGAAAAATGAAATACAAGTAGTTATCTGTTAAATGAGATAATTACATTGCTACTTTGCTAAAGGCACATATTAGTGATTTTTAGCTTGTTTCACTTAATTAAAGCTTTACAAAATGTAGAGTGCCAAACCGTTAATAGACCTGCTGGAACAGTTACTGAGACCGTGAAATAAAACCAGTTGTTCTAAACAAGTCACAAAAAGAGATTGATGAAATGGCTGGCAGCTCAGACATAAATTTAAGCCTTGGCTGCATTAGAGCAAATGTAATAATAGCAGCAAGTAACCAATATTTTTAATTTTACTGATCTTTCTGCAATAATTATAAGGAACTTTTAATGTCTGTAATTAGAACGTTAGAGATAGGGTGACTTAGACCAGTGCTGCACTGTGAAAAATTGGATACTTACCATAATTGAAAATTAATCACTTTTCATTACCAGGAAGGGATGCAGTTATTATTTTGAATGGGCTGAGATACATCATATTAATTATGGGCAAACAAATTCACATATTTGAAGTTAGCGACTTTGAGGGCAGCCTGTGCCAGAAGCATCTCTGTGGACGTAATGTGTTGGGTAATGAAAATTGGGATGTGTTTGTTTGACTGGTAATTGCAGCCCAGACGTTTGCTTTGCTGAAAGTTCTGATCAGAGGATCACCGCATTTTATCAGTCATCCCTCCAGCCAACAAGCTTTGGGCATCATTTAAACTTCTGAATGGGCAGAAAAGCCGGATGTAATCCAAAATAAATTAATGCAGCTCTCCCAGAAGCCTCTGAGCAGAGTTGAGCAGTGAGGTAAGGAAGAACCGACGATGTTTGTTATACGGGCAGAAAACGGTGCAAGTGCTTTGCTGGAAGTGTGACCCATTGCCTGTGACCTGATGGGTTTGGTGGCTGTGCAGAAGAGGTGCCTTGCCCTGCTCTTGTGGTGGGACTGTGTAGAAAACTGGCTCCTCGCCCCATGCAAACAGGGAAATCTCTGGAGTTCAGGAAAGTTTGGTCTCCCCGACAGATCCACTGGGGAAAAGGCAAAAGCAGCTTGCACAAGAGGCCACTTTTAGGCATGGTACTCTGACAAAATTGTTTATTGCCTTTCAGTACCTACAGGGGGCTTACAAGACAGATGGGGAGGGACTCTTTATCAGGGAGTGTAGTGATAGGACGAGGGGTAATGGTTTCACACTGAAGGAGAGGAGATTTAGATTAGATATCAGGAAGAAATTCTTTCCTGTGAGGGTGGTGAGCCGCTGGCCCAGGTTGCCCAGAGAAGCTGTGGCTGCCCCATCCCTGGAGGTGTTCAAGGCCTGGTTGGACGGGGCTTGGAGCAACCTGGTGTGGTGGGAGGTGTCCCTGCCCAGGGCAGGGGGGTGGAACTGGTTTATCTTTAAGGTCGCTTCCAACCTAACCCATTCTATGATTCTATGATTAAGTGGGCACTGCAGGAAGCATAATCCAAGCAGGGAAGTCCCTTGTAATTAAAGGATGGTACCAGAAATAACATTTCTGGACTGGCAGCAGTTTCACATGAAAATGTATTGTGAAAAGCTAAGCTTTTCAGGTGAAAATGTGGATGAAAAGATTTTTTTTTTTTTTTGTTTTGATGAAAAAGGTCTCTTCTTTTTTTTTTCAAACCAGCTCTGCTTTTGCTGTGTGCACTCGCTGACACCAGATTTATGACTTTATCCATCACGTGTGGCACCCTCAGCACCCAGTAGTGCCCTTGTGTTTAAAAGGTGGCATTTTATGCTCTAAAGATGATGTGAAAATGTCACCATCTTGCTCAACAATTCTCCTTGTGCATCTGTCACCCATTCCAGCTGCCGAACGCAAAGGCAGCAGGCACACAAAGTCTGCTCCAAACATTATTTTGTAAGTCGGCGACAATCTCTCGCCCAGTTGTGAATTTCCCAGAAAACGCCTAATTTTAGGAGCAATAAATGAGCACAACTGTGTGAGGGATGCTTCTCTTCTCCTTGGCTCTAATAGCTTTCTTCTGGCTGCTGCAGAAAAGGTAAAATAAAAGCCTTGGCTGTCCCCAGGTTTCCATACGCACAGCTGTAGTGTCCGGGCTATACACCTTTCTTTCCCCCCTGTCATTAGGCTGAGCAAGGATGTGGCTGCTCATGACTGGGTGATTGATGTCAAATGTAGTAGCAACATTAAATTTGTCTGAAATGGACAAAGAAAAGCATTATTCACTGTAAAAATCTTGTCTGAAGTTCCCATCTAGCCAGTGCTGTTCCTAAATTACGTTTGTATGAATTTTAAAATGGTTTTTTAAATTTCTTGGCCCATGATTGTTCCCAAGGTCACAAAATCAGAAAGCTGGGATCCGAGGCTCGTTAAAGCTGGTAGTGAAAAATGTGCCTGTAATATATCTTCATATTTGCAAATGTATTTTATTGCTGTCCATATCCTGTGAGAAAAATCCAATGTTCTTAAAAGACAAGCACTGCTTGTTATATAGACACTTATTAATGTTTATTAGAAACTCATCTCACTAACATCCATGGCTTTATTGGAAGTTCCTTAAGTAGCAAATCCAATTTCCTTTCTTATGCTTGTGCTTACTTAATTAACATCAAAAATTGAATGAGGCAAAACAAAGTTTGATATTCATTTTAATAAGTTACATAAAGTTAGCATAATCTCATTGAGGACATTCTTCATTGCTCCAACCGCATACACAAAGTGCCTTTGCAGCCGTGTATAGTTTTACATCATATTGGTTAGATAACCTAGCAACTAATGAGTGGAAGAAAGGAATTACTTTTCAAATAAGCCCTTTACAGTCCGCATTCTGGGGATACAGGACTTTGTGCTGTATACTGGTGCGCGCTTGGCAGGTAGCCGGAGATGCTTTGACATAGAAAAGGGCTAGGACCTAATCCCGGGAGGAGATATTTTGCAGAAAAACCTTTGGAAAGCCATCAAGGAGCCACATGGTATCACGTCTATAACTAGGATACAGGGGATCTACAGCATGTTTCTGATTACGGGGCTTTTTGTGCATGTGCCATCCCACCCTGCGGTGAGTTCAGTCCCACACGTGCGCCAGCTTAAGGCTGCACCCGCTCCATCTACTCGCTGTTATCAAAATATTTACCTGATCATGTGATGTCTGTTGACCTTAGAACAAACGTTATCATATTGGAAAGTAATGATAAAAAATACTGTACTACAGTAAAGCTATTATAAGCTGTAGTGTTTGTGCCATTACTGGGGAATATGGTATTGATTTTTTAATAAATTATGCCATAACCTACATTTTTGCCTTAGGTTAACATTTAACACCATAAGCAGAAGAAAGGTACAACATTATACTGATATCAGAACAAGATTTACCCGACCACAGGCTTCAGCACATGCTTTCAAATCAAGAGTGGTGGGACCTTGGACACCTTTGTCCGTGATGGTCACCTCTCCCCCGGCCCCTGGGCAGGGGACAAGGACACAGAGGAGCATCACTGCAGCCCTAAGTAGGTTTGATCGCTCTGCTGCCCAGTTTCTCTTCCAGATGGTGGAGGGTTCAAAAGCAAATTGCGACGGCTCCTTAGCCGTAAGATAACCTTGCTCCAGTAGTGCTGAATATCAACAAGAAACATCTCAGAAGCAGTCTTATGGAAGCAAAAGAAAAAAGAAATCCAGCCTGATAACCGTTGCGACTAGATGTTCTTATATTAAAGTGAAACATTTTCTCTGTGAGAGTGTCTAGATGAGGATTTTCTTTATAACTTTTATTTTTCAAATTTCCTTTTAATTTTGGAAGGAAAAAATCACTGTCGTCAATTTTCACTCTGTCTTTTTCCAAGGAAGGGGAGTAAAATGGTTAAGAGAGAGAAAGGAAGTCCTGCACCATTCTTCTAGTGGCTAAATATAAATATCCATGTGAACCTTGAGCTGTATCACATGTATTCTGCTGGTAAACGTGAAGTAAAACCAAGAGTCTTTGCTAGAAGGGCTTTCAGTGCAAACGAAAAGGCAGCTCTGTGTGTATCAATATTCAGCTCAGAGAGAAGGTGGGGAGGGACAGACATCTCTGCTTTGGATGGAGACTCACTACTACTGGGTTATAACTTTTCTTCCTGAGACAAATATTTCAAAAGCTATTTTTGCCTCCCATTTTCCACCCTGTTAGCATCAAACAGCTGCTCTTTCCCTCATCATTCGTAGGAGTCCTAGGCAATGTGATGTTTCCCAGGAGGTTCTGAGGATATTGCTCTGTTACAGAGATACGTCATCGTCAGGGACAAAGGTGCCGTAAGTAGACACAGGTATGAAATTATTGGTTCAAAATGATGGAATAATTGCTTTGATGGAAGTACACGTCCATATGCTTTCTCTGTTTGTGTATGATGGAAAATCCAGGAGTGTAAATGCCATCACTGTGAATTTTCTTACCTCTGCAGATACCCTGATTTGCAGCAGAAAGTTCATCGTTGCTGATCCCTGAGACTTGTCTCCATGGCCTGAGGAGTCCAGGACACCTGTGGCAACAAACCCAAGTGTCCCAGAAGCTAAAATGCCCGAGAAGTGGAAGTTAGTGAGGGATGCACCCAAATCCATCACATATCCCCTCATCGTGAGAATAGGCAATGGGGTAAGCTACGGAGAAAGCAGCTGAGTGAAGAAAGGGAATGAGTGATTCAGGAGAAGGTTACGTTTCCAGAAGAAGAAGAGCTAATGGGTAGAACGGAGATGGACTCACCAGCACCACAAGCGAAAAGCATATTTCCTGTTACAAAGATATCTTATTAATGCTATACCGGCAAGGGAATTAACTCTCCAGGATAACACTTTCAGCCGCAAGATCAAAATCTGCAATCACGAGTGCATTTTTTCTTTCTAAAACCTGCATTAGTGCATCATCTCTACATGCGTGCTTAAAGACTACCGTGGAAATTTTTCTCCGTCAATGTAGGAATAAACTCAGACAATTTTTAGATACTTACCAAAATATCCTCTAAGTAAAAAATTTAGAAGTCCCCATTAGTATTAAACATTTCCTCTTCATGCTGTCAGTGCTGCCACAGAAAGAGAAATGTACCTCAGCTTGGCTCAAGCTTAAATTCCCTCCCTTCTTCTGCTCTTTAAATAGCAGATTGTCGGCTTAAGAAACTTGTTGCTGCCGATGACTGTGATTCATGATCCATCTGAAAGAACTGGGAACTTAATGGCTGTTTTTCATATCCTGATAACCACATTGTCCTCTAATCCCCTGGCTTCTAGTTTTAAATTCATTTGGATGTATCGTAGTGGCTGTTTCGGCTTTCAAGCCCCATGGGGCCCAGTTTTATATTCCTCCCAGTGCTAAACCTGGCTTCAGTGGAGCTGCTCCTTGCAGAAGAGCGGATCATGAGGCTGTTTGCTTTCATGAAGTGGGATAGCTGCAACCAAAGTCAGGATTTTTCCCTTTGGTTTAAGATACGTGAGCACTTGCGGAGCAGTGTTTCTTGGAAACACCTGGCTGGAATCTATGGGACATAACCATCTAAAATTAAAAATCACGTTTGCAAATTCATATTAATTAAAAAGGGACATCTGAAGGCAAGCAAAAAAATCAATGAACTAGCTGGTCCTTCCTCAGTTAAGTAAGATAATTTGCTCAATTTGTTTTATGTCTTTAAGTGAAGAACCTTCTTCTCACTTTGATTCATGGACGGAGGTTAGAAAATGGTACAGTAGAAAGGAAATTAACATTTAACCTGCCCGCCTGCATATCCTAGCTGATGTCTCAATGTGACTGCAGCTGTGAGTAAATTCTCCCAATAAACCAGACACGAGTATCTATAATGTTCATATGGCTACTTGTGACTCCAGGAAAGCTCAGACTGTTTCGTAGCTATTGCAGACCAAATTAGGAAAAATAATCTGAGCAGGATGTATTATAACTTGACAAATAGCTATTTTTTTTTCAGCTAAAACTTAAGGGACACGTTGCTAGCAACATGCATCATTGCAGCTTCACGGACTTAAACCCTGAAACCCTTAAAGCCTGTGAGAACTGCTAATTTGACAGCTTGGAGACTACAGACCGTTTTTTTCAGTTATTCAAGAAGAGGCAATGGTAAAGCAAAACAGTGGCGTTACTCCACAGGATCATGGAAATTAAACTTTAACTCTCCTTATTTATCCCAGTTTAGGAACAGACCTATGTATAATCAGACTTGAGGCCTTCTACATATTCTTCCTTTTCCCCTCAGAAATATGTTGTGACATGACTGACTACACCTTCGAGAGCCAATATGAAAAAACGTACTCAATACGATCACGTAATATTGAGTTTATGTAATGATCAAGATTTTTCTTCAACAAATGGCACATGGGAGACTCAGTATCAGAAAAAGAACTGCATCAATCGCTGAGAGAGCGGCTAATAACTTAAAATAAAAGCACAGAAGGCATTTTGATTTCTTCAGGAAGCTTGAGGATCCTTCGTGACATTTTTCAATCTTGGTAGCACTTCATTACGTCCTGGCAATCGCGTCTGCGCTGCCGGCGTGGCAGAGGTCAGCCCAAGGCATCTGAAGAACAGGGGACACATTTTAATTTTTGGGGTTTTGTAAGAAGAACAAAGAGCGATTGTAAGCCAAGCAATTTACAATGCAAAATAGAAAGTTGAATAAAACCCACAAATCCAGCTGCTTCCCGGCTAGCTGCGGTTTGCCATCCCACTAGAGAAACTTAGGGCTTTGGGTTTTTCCCTCTCAAGTTGGAGATACAGTTTTATTTATTTATTTTCGGTCGTCATTGCCATGGAAGCAATTGCAATACCACATATGCTGGATTCTGGCATCTGTGAGAGAATCAGACAAGAAAAGGAGGGAGGTGACTGGTTATAAAAGAAGAAGGCTGGTTTTTACACTCAGCGATGTGCACCCTGAGTAATCAGCTATGACGGGGGAAAAAGGCAGGAAAGGCCTGTAACAGTTTAATGGGTGTTTTGAGAAAATATTATGTATTTTTTTCAAAGTTTGCCAGAGCGAGACTGTGTTTAATAAGCAGGATGATTATGGTCTTTTTATATTCATGTTTCTGCCCCTTTCCAGGTAATAGCAGCCTAATCACAGAGTAATAAAGGTAGGTTCGCAAAATCTTATTCCCTTGTAAATTCAAAGCCTGACTGTCTGAGAAGTTGGGGAGGTTAGAGGAGCCTATTGCTTCTGCAGAGTGCTCCTCAGAATGGGTGCAAGACGAGACACCTGTCGTCTCTACAAGCAGAGATGTTGCCTGCCTTTTAAAATTCGCAGTGGTTTGAATTTACCTGACTATCTGTATAATCTTGTGGCCTTCACTGTCCTCCTTGGCTGTACTGCTGTGTTTTGTGCATATTAACCATAAGCTTTTGGAGATTAGAGTCAGGAGCTTGCTCCTAGCCCCTAACAAAGCAGTTTCATGTTACTCCAACAACATATGGCAGACTTAAAATTAGGACAACTGTCTCATTTAGGGACTCCCTCCGTGTCACTGATGGAAAAGGTTGTGGTCATTCCCCAAGTTGTTATCTTTGGAAGTAGATTTGTCCTCCAAGCCGCTGGCTGAGCTCTGCAGGCTCTCATTTCCTCACCTGCTGTTGGTCAACGTGAGTTGGGTGAGCTGGAACCGTTTAAGTGGCAGAACCATTTAAGGGGCTCCAGGAAAGCTGGGCAGGGACTCTCTTACAAGGAGCATAGCGACAGGAAGAGGGGTAATGGTTTCAAACTGAAAAAGGGGAGATTTAGATGAGATATCAGGAAGAAATTTTTCACTCTGAGGGCGGTGAGCCCCTGGCCCAGGTTGCCCAGAGAAGCTGTGGCTGCCCCATCCCTGGAGGTGTTCAAGACCAGGCTGGACGGGGCTTGGAGCAATCTGGGCTGGTGGGAGGTGTCCCTGCTCAGGGCAGGGGGTGGAACTAGGTGATCTTTGAGGTCCCTTCCAACCCAAACCATTCCATGATTCTATGATCTTTGCTAGCACAGTTATGTTGACTGAAATGGGTACAGCAGCAATCACACCAGTCAGGCAGCTTGCAGATCTGCAGGGTGGCGGCTGTGGCAAGTAGGGTCACAAACCAGGGATGGTTGTCTCTTGACCTGCTAGCTGGAGCCTAGGAGGATGCAATTGGTGGTGTGAGGAATGTGGATATCTTAACTCAGTGCTGACGGCTGCAGGAAGCAGAGAGGCTTAAGGGTCCCTTCCTGAGTGGAGAGAAGAGATTTTGTGCCTCTTTGTATGTTTTTAGAGTAGTGCTTGATATAGTGGATGCAGTCTTAGCTGTATTTATGGACCCAATTCCGACTGAAATACTTTGAGGATGTGCGATGCAGAAAACAAAAATAAGATAATGTCAAGATACAAGACAGTGGCGACACCTTATGCTGCACAAACACATTTCTGTTTCAAATGGGTTTTGTTTTTGTTCCTTTGTAACTATTATTAGAACTAATTTCAAGACAGTAGCTTCCTATGCCTTTTTCAGAGAGACGTGGAGTAAAGCATCTGTCTCCATACATTGGAAAAAAAGGAAAAAAAAGACAACTGCAGAATGGGGAATAATGGTGGTCGAACCAAAAGGGAAAATGTTGTGTATGTGCCGCTAGATACAGCTTTTTTGTTTGCACTTCATTTGATTATCAGTATTTTCAGCCATCTAACGCATTAATACTTCTCTGCAGGGAGGGGTAGGGTTCATAGCCTTTTCAAAGCAGCACTAATGAATGCCTTTAACTTAATAAAATGATCATTTGCCAACTACTTACCATAATGTGAACTAGATGCTTTCAGTCTGGAGATTAAAAGGAGTTTTCTTTGTAAATGCACCGTAGTTACTATTACTTCAGAAGTCATATGCGGATGTGTGGTACGTTCATTGGTTATTGTTTTTGAAATCTCAGGATCTCATGAAATATGTTGGAAGGAGTTGTTAGAATCTATATTGTTTCAATAATATATGGATTATCACTCTCTAAATACGCAATGACATAAAAGGCAATAATGCCTTTTATGGATCCCATGTGGCCTATTACACTAATGATCCATGAATAATGGGGTCACGGGATGAGTTTTGAACAGCGCCTTTCTTTGTTGGTTGTTTTTCTCATTTATTTACCCAGGAAAATTCAGTTTTAAGTATCTGCTTTTCAGCAAGCTCCTACCATTTACTGAGTTTTCATGTGGGTTAATGGATGCCAAAGAGGTCAAGTGACTTCCCAAAGGTTATACAGTGAGTCACTGAATTTGTTGAGAATAAAATACAAGAACCTCCTGGTTTTCTGTCTTTTGCTCTGACTGTTGCTAACGCAGAGAGATTTCGGATCAGCATGACCTCTACTAAATCCCTGCGCTGCTGCTTTGAGGAGGCATCAAAGCTTGGTGTTCACTGGAGAAATCTGAAGCTCCTGAAGGAACATTTCCCGTATTTCTCACTGAAACAACCAGAAAGAGAAGTGCTGCAGTGCAAACACGCTGCTTTGATCCTCGCGACATAGATTCTCTCTTAAAAATACCTAAACAACACAGAGTGAAATAAACACATGGAAGCCCAAAACCACAGTTAACCTAACATTAATCTGACACAACAAGAGCATCTGTTTAGAACTAATTATGTTTCCTATCTTGCTGCAATGGTGTCCCTTTCACTTCACGTGGAAAGCCTCCGCATTATTCCTCTTTATTAATGAGGATGGTTTACCTCCTTCCAAAACGAGCCTTGGCATTGCCCCTCCAAGCTCTGTAGACGTGGACGTTCAGTTGCAGAGGGCAACTGAGCTCTGCTGCGGAAAGGAGAGGAGTCCTGGAGAGCATCACCCCTGGTTTGGATACATTGGTGGAGATGACAAGCACAACGCACAGTACCACAGAATCGTTTGGTTTGGAAGGCACCTTGAAAATCACCTTGCTCCTCCATGGGCAGGGACACCTCCCATCAGACCAGGTTGCTCCAAGCCCCATCCAGCCTGGCCTTGAACCCCTCCAGGGATGGGGCAGCCACAGATTCTCTGGGCAGCCTGGGCCAGTGTCATCCTTGCTCTGGCCTTCTACCTTCTTCTCAGTCTCTGCCAGGAAGAGAAGGTCTCCTGTGTTGAGCTGAGCTTGGACTCTGAGCTGTTACCTATCCCCGGACATGTCTCTTGCCTGGCCGTGCCCATGTTCCCTCGGCTGCAGAAGTGAGGTACCTCTTGTTATTTGCCTGTCTCTCCCAATTGTGTATGTATACGGAGCTCTGCAACTCCAAGGTGTTCATTATTATTATTATTACTACCTACTGAATATTATTTTATGCATTTAATATAGTATAAAGCAATTACAGAATGGAAGGTACTGCGGAAATACAGAAAGATCTGCCTGGAATAATAATTTGATTTTGGAACTTTGTTGCTAAAAGACTTGAGGGTAAAATCGTAGTACAACATATGAGCTTTTAATGAAATGACTCCCATTACTTCTAGTATAAATGGAAAAAACCTACATAACACACGGAAAATTTTCATTTAATTAGCAAATAATTTGTGTTAGAATATAGTTGTCAAATTCTAATTCATCAAACAGTATTCAGCAATGAACCGAAAAGGTTTCTTGCACGTATGCTTCCGTATTTATACACCTCTGGTGTATAAACTGGAAATCGTATCAGTTATTTTTCTGAAAGTACATCAGGTAAACGCTGTTGCTTACAGGTGTTGAAATAATATGGAATAGTCATGAGAAATCGGACAATGCCTCTCTGACCTGACTGTATTTCGATGTTGGTGATATCTGGTGTTGTTTCGGGGGGTGACTGGAGCATTTTCAGGCAAAGGGGATGAGGTGTGAGCGTGTTTTTATTGTTTCAGATTAGGAGGAGGTGGCAATTAATTAATTAGCGTTGCTCACGACTCCTTAAGCTGCGCGTATGCCGTGTGAACTCTCTGGTTTTCGCGTTGTTTTGCCCTGCCTCTGGATGTGCCGATGCTGTTGCTCCTACTGTAACAGCTGAGTGCCTGCAACCATCTTACTTAAAAACAGATCTAAGACCCGGGCGGTGGAGGAGAAGTCACACAATGGCCTGCTGACAGCCCGTTGCACACGCTGATCAAGGCACTGGCTTTAAAACAGTTTGGCTTATAATTATATCTTTACAGCTAACTGGGCTATCCAAATGATTTTCTTCTCTCCCCCTCCCCAAGTCTACTGACCTGTGGCTAATGAGATTTGTGTTTCGATTAGTTGTAGAACATAAATTAACTAATCAATGAGAATGGATTCACATCCTTTCTTGTAAAAGAGCTCTGCCGCAGTGATCTGTATTTAATATTCAAATCAATTTCAAATTCTCAGGATGATTCTGCTAATACGGCAGGCTGGGACTCGCAGCATCTGTATCCTTGCCACAGACTGTAAATATGGGATGTTTATGGAATCGCTCACTGACCTCCAAAGCCTTCTCTGGTCTCATTGATTTACTATTTCACTTAATAGTGGTGATGAGAAGCTTAGGGGCTGGCAATGAAGCTGGGAAAGTCATGTGAGAGAGCATTTTCCCTGTACTTACAAGAGTGTTAAGACCAGGCAGAAGTCACAGGACTTTGAAAAAAGCTGTTTGTTTTTGATATGAAAATTTTGGGTCAATTTTATGTTCCATCTCAAATTTCCCCTATTCTAGAGATGAGGGTAAAATATCGCCATTACCAAAAAGCAGTTTTCTAAGGGTGAGGTTCTTTCATTTGCTTTCAAGGTAGAGAGAACTTCATCTTTTGCCTTGCTGCAATTGTCTCATCTGTACAATTAACCAGCATCTTGGCATAAAATGTGAAAATTTGTACAGTGTTCAAAGCATCTGTGGCCTTTATGGTACAAGTTCTGTTAGTACTGAAGCCACAGAAAATTAAATGTTCCCCAAAGAACTTCCAGATGTGTTTTATTCTAATAGGGTCATTATACAGTAAATTAAAAAGCAGGGTAAATGGAACTGTAAAATTTAAATTACTCTAAAACCACATCTCTTTGCTTTGAACATTCATTTGTGGGGTTGCATTTGCAATAAATGTGAATTAGGCAGCTGCAATAACTGTTAATCATATATTTATAAAATAGTAATGAGGAAATGAATAGCAGAGTAAGACAGCTGCACATTTCTCTAATAGTATGTCAACTGTGAACATAATAAGATGTAGAAAATTGTTTGGTGCTATGCTGATAATGCAGCCGAATGTAAGAGATCACTTCAACCTCTTAACTTTACAGGAAATTATATATAAAATCCATAAAAAGCCATAATAATACATTAGGCCTCTGAATTGTAGTCAATGTTTTTCTTTGCTTTGATTTTTCAGAAATGGGCCATACTTTTCCCAAAGTAATCTGCCAAAGATCACTAAGGCTTTTGTTTCAGGCTGCACTTTATTCACCATCTTGCAATTTTATTTAAAAGATAGTGCTTCTAAAAGCCCAAAGTGATCTAACTTCCCGGCTCCAGGAGAGCTACGGGAGCTCCCACCTCCTTCTCCTGGCAGAGTTTTGCCAGGTCTCGAGCATCCCACCTCTGAGCCCCGGCGGTGTTATCACTGCTGAAACCAGTGATTCAGTTCAGAACCCTACATGAGGCACAGCAAAAGGTGAAATTTAAATTTTCCATATATCTATATCTATATCTATATGGAAACAACCATATATATATATATACACACACACAAGAAAAGTAAACGGTTGTTGACGTGGCCTCAGGGCATCTGGCCATGTCTTTTGCAGCCATGGTAAAATTATAAAGAGATCAAGATCATTGAAAAAAAAAACCAACCCAAGCCAAACAACCCTAAACCCAAGAAATAAATTGAAATACTTGAACACAGCCCTTTTAGATTTGCGGCTGGTGCTAGCAGACTTTGCAGCCTGCCCTCGTGCCAGGTGCTGCTCACTTGCGCTTGCAGTTTTTAACCGGCCTTAATTGAATTTTGCAACTGAATTGGGGTGAGGAGGAGAATTCGAAAGCTAACAGGAAAAAAATTAGGCAAGCGCTGGGCTGCAAACGGCTCACCGGCCACGCAGGGAATAGGTGCTACATGTGTAATAGGAAGGCTGCCATAGGAAATGTCACTTATCAAAGCGGCAGCCCTTCGGAAGGAAAAGCAGAAAAAGAAACGAGGGGCCCCATCCCAGCGCTTGCTGAGGCCACTGTGGAAAGTCCCCGTGATTTAACGAGCCGCACGCCGGGCGTGTGGGTTTGGAATCTGGGCTAAACCCCATCAGCGTTAACCCACAGCCGCTCTGCTGACGGCACGGTGCTGAGTAGAGCTCAGCAGGGAGCACAGGGAGCCTGACATCCCCAAAAACCCAAACATCCAAACTTTGCTATTAAAAAAACCCCCACTTTTCTTAATGACTCCTTTTTCACTATGGAATACATTTGCTGGTGTGATTTTACTGGAAATGTTTCTTGCTGTACCACGTTGCGATATATCTTTAATTTTTATATGCGTTTGCATTTGGAATGACACAGCCACCTCACTTTTTTTTTTTTTCTAAATACCAAGAGAAAGGAAGACTGGAGATCTTATTGTCATCTGCTTCACAGATTGAAAGTCTTCCAGTACACGGCATCCGCGATAGACTGGAAAGGTCAGTCAACCAAGGAGAAATTAATTCTCTCTGGGCAGAAAGGAGGACTTCTCAATTAGTCCTGTGTGTTTAGGGGTGAGGTGAGGGGCCGCTGGAGGTCCGGGTGGACCAGCGGAGGTCAGGAGCAGTGTGGCACCACCAGCTCTGGTAGCCTTTTGTAAAACCTTCATGGTCACTCGGTGGACCTAACCTTTAGCCTTCATCAAGCTGTTGCCTTTAATGGACACGGCTTTTTAAGAATTCTTTTATTTTTTTTAATTTTTGTTGGTTAGGAGATGGCACAAATCTTCTCAGCCATCTTAAAAGAACTCTAAAGCTATCGCACAGCGGCCAGATAGGAACGAAAGGTGTCCTTGGTGTAACCCTAGCAAAGGAAATATTGTTCATACAACATCGCCGTGTTATCCCGAGCTGACACGGGCAGAGAGAGGCAGAAAGGCAGATACAGGCAGCTGGATACAGACAGACATAGATATGGAGATACGTTCAGGTTGAATTTGTCCTATAAAATTTTGGCCTTCTACTTGCCAAAGCAAAAAATTGTTTTTATTACTAAATATAAATTAAAGGATAAGCAATGGAAAATGGCTTGTTTTCAAACCTTTTTTTTTTTTTAATCCTTTTTTTTTTTTTTTTTTTTTTTTTTTTTTGCTTCTTTGAAACAGACGGTTCAATTCTCCAGGAGAAGCAAAGTTCAAGCTCTCATTTCCCATTGTACATTTCTGTGTTAGTGCCTCACAAAATAGCAGTTCATTTCTGGAAATCCTATTACTGTCCACACTCAAGCAGCAACTTTAACAGATACATCTGTTACCTGGCAGCTTCTTCCAACACAACTCCCACCTCTGAGAGTTAAAGCTTATAGTTTTAAAAGGAAAATTGAAATAGCCCAATTTTGAACAACGCACATTTTGTGACGGAGGCAGGGGGGGAGGCAAGAAAAAGAGCACATGCCACTGTCAGCTACGAGAGCCTCCCTCATCTCGTCTTACATTCTGGTCCGGACAGATATAGAAAACAGAGTGGTGCATTATCATTATCTTAGAGATGTTTATTTGGTGTGTGGACACTCAACCAAAGAACTAATGCAATCAGAAAGTTAAAATATATGGGCTGGAAATACAAATTCATTAGACGTACACAAAACGTATGCTGCAGTGGATCTGTCATTTAAATTAGATTTTGACAATTATATGGATAGTCTGGTTGAGATGATATACGATTTGCTCACTTTATGCCGTGATTTAATTATTGCAAAAGACATGTAGAGTTAGGACTCTGTCGTTCTCTCCTGGACCTAAGCTGAAGTGGAGCTGGGCCCATCTTGCATACTTCTTGTTAGCTGTTTGAAGGATATTTGTATGTGTGTATATATATATATTTTTTTTTTTTACGTGAAATTAGTCTGTGTTTGCACCCACTGGAATTGATGCAAATCTTTCCGCTGACCTCAGCAGGGCTGGGCCTCACTCTTTCCCTGCGCATCTCTTTCCAGCCCTGCAAGATGCTCCTTGTGCGGAGACCGTATGTTTCGCCGTTCAGGATCCAGAGCAGACAGCAAAGGGCCAGGTCCCACCCAGGCTGCTCCCAGCCAGGCCCAGGCGCCTCGTACCCATGCACGAGCACAGCCATCCTCCAACTTCCCCATCCCGGGCCAGTAGAAGAAAAGCATCTGGTCCTCATCCCCTCTGCTCAGAGAGACATTGGCTTGAGATACTGTGGTGGTGGTGAGCTCAGCTGGACCATTCCACACTTCTGGAAACATCTTCTCCCACTCTGCCATTCTCAGAGGCTTACAAAAGACATAGAATGGTTTGGGTTGGAAGGGACCTTGAAGACTATCTTGTTCCACCCCCCTGCCCTGGGCAGGGACACCTCCCACCACACCAGGTTGCTCCAAGCCCCGTCCAACCTGGCCTTGAACCCCTCCAGGGATGGGGCAGCCACAGCTTCTCTGGGCAACCTGGGCCAGCGGCTCACCACCCTCACAGGAAAGAATTTCTTCCTGATATCCAGTCTAAGTCTAACCTCTTTCAGTTTGAAGCCATTACCCCTTGTCCTATCGCTACATGCCCTTGTAAAAAGTCCCTCCCCATCTTTCCTGGAGCCCCTTTAGGGACTGGAAAAGGCTCTAAGGTCTCCCTGGAGCCTTCTCTTCTGCAAGCTCCCAACTCTCTCAGCCTGTCCTCATAGGAGAGGTTCTCCATCCCTCTGATCATCTTCGTGGCTTCTTCTAGACCCGCTCCAGCAGGTCCATGTCCTTCTGCTGTTGGTGGCCCCAGAGCTGGAGGAAGAACTGCAGGGGGGGTCTCCCCCGAGCGGAGCAGAGGGGCAGAATCCCCCCCCTCGCCCTGCTGCCCACGCTGCTGGGGATGAGCTCAGGGTGTGGGGGGCTTTCTGGGCTGCCAGCGACACGCTGCCGATTACTGGTGTGTCATGGTGGAAGCGTGGCCAGCCCCACGTGGGGCTCTCCAGATGCTCGTATGACTTCTGGATGAGATCGCTGCTCTGGTGCTAAGCGCTGCTGGTACCAGCTGCACCTCAGCTCCGCTGGCTGCTGGGGGTGGCACCACCCCGCTCCACCTTCGTCTCGCCTGGCAGTTATTAGCAGTATTCAGTCATACTGTAAACATGGGCGTGGGCATAAAGAAATGCAGCATCAGGCACGACCATTTAGGCAGACAAATGACGGCGACATCTCTTCTCCGTCTGAACGTCAAACACATATTAAAAAAAACAACTGTTAAAATGGAAACATGATTTGATAACTTCTTACAAATGGAGTAAATGCCACTTCTTACAAATGAACACTAGCAATCAATTTAATTTCTCAAATAAAATGATTAAATTGCTGTTATTGTGGAATCATTATTTTATTGCTAAAACCTTTTAAAATGTTAATTATTTTGCCCCTTGAAAAGCTTTCATCTTGCCTGACTTTGCTCTTGTACAAAAAATGTCTCCTGGTTGTGACTTGCGAATTGAATGAAAATTCATGCTTTACCTTTTTTCTTTCTCTCTCTCTCTCTTTTTTTTTTTAACACCTGCAACTGTTCTCCTTGGCTGTAATATTTATATGAATTTAACTTTAATTTTTCTCTGCTTTCATCTTCTGAATTAGTCAGTATAAAGCATAGATCACTCCTTCTCTGCTGCTTTCCTGTTTATTTGCTTTAACAATAGATTCATTAACTAGATTTTGGTGCTCAAGCCATGCGGACACATCCATTTCAAAGGAGGCTTTAATGGCATTTCATATTTTTCTACATTAAGGAAGATTAAAGTATATTACAATACCCTTTACTGCTCTATTTTCTTCATTTTAGAAGTGGTCAGTTTTTAAATTTTTTTTCCCCTTTCTTTCATCTGCAGTGTTCAATAAATTGTCCAGGCCTTTCAGATGATAGTTCCAGCAAATTGAGTTCTATATTACAACTCTGAACCATTGTTTAGCCCATCATCAGTCAGATAAAGCACTCCTATTCACACAGGACATCAAAAGAACAAATATATGTTCAAAGTGGCTAAAAAGATTACTGTGACTTGGGTATATCATTTCGTTAATTGTTAGTGATTATTCTACTAGTTTAGAGGTGGTAAATTTGCTGACTCTGAACTCGTGCGTGTGATGTAATCAGAGTGTAATATATAGATATTCACGGCTGGAAATTACACCATTCAAAAAGGGTCAGCTCTATCATCTTCTGATAGCCGAAGGTGGGCTAATAGCAACATTTTAATAAGAAGAAAGGTGCAGACCGATGTCTTCATCTCCCGTGGACAGTACGTCGCAAAGCGCTCGGGAGAATTTCAGCCGCGCCGGTGCTCGGATGGATGGGGAGACGTTCACGGTGGGTGCCCATCCGAATCCAGCCTTGGTGCGGCTTGAAATTGGTTGGGTTGTACCTGGGAGGAATCTGCCCTAGGCTGAATTGAGGCCGTTGGCGAGGTGAGAACGGCCGAAGTTAATGCATTCGGGTCCTGATCCTGCCAAGATTGATTCGCACGCATTTAGTGCTTTACACTCTGAGCAATCCCTTGGAAATCGCTGGCAATATTTCAGGTATTTTAGTGGCTCCCAACACCACAGTATCACGGTACCACAGAGACCCAACATGTTTGTCCTTACAGCTCCAGATGCAACGGGGAGGTATTTTAGACCCGAGACCCTCCGAGATGCTGATGTGCCCAACTCCCAGCAGCAGGAGAGAAAAGACAGAGCACCTGCCTCTGAGATAAGGTCACAAAGAAGGGAGCAGAGAAGGGAAAAGAAACGAGCCCAAATGAATTGCCAGCTCCCAGCCACTCACGCTTCCTCCGCAATCACTGACACGTGAGTATCTCAATAAAACCACGCATATTTACGGGATGTAAAGTGAACACATGTACGTCTTTGCACGTACATCTGCTCTGCAAAGGCAATTTCAGAAATCTCGCAAATGCACAAAGTTTAATATGAAATTTTGAGTAGGCGCTGCCTAGAATTGGAGGCTGCGTTTCTTTTCTCGCGTATTTTACCCTGCACCGGGTAAAAACGGGGAGGCAGCACTAAGGAAGCCTGATCATATGTGAGGCTACCGGCTGGAAGACAGATTTTACAACAGCACAATCGCAGGGTGTAGGTTTTAGGCAATAAGCAGGTAGCCTCGTTCTCTCAAAAGAAAAAAGAAAATAATGGAAAACTGTAACATTCATTTGGAGGCCTCAAAGGCATAAAAAACCCAATTCCAACTGTTATAGGTCCCTGCAGGAGTCTACAAAAGAACTAAGCTTTTTAAGTAAGAAAACTAGATTTTGGCCCAGAGGGCCCTGTCATTGCTGCTTAATAGATGAAACTCTTTTGATACAAATATGCTGTTTACTTCTCAGCTTCAGCTTTCATAAAATATAACCTTTTTATGATTTACGACCCCAGAAAAAGTGCAGGATGGATTTTTAGCTCTGAATTGGTTGAATGTCAACAAGAAAAATATAGATAACATATAGAAATAGCAGGGTGTTAATGCCACACAAAATGACGAAATTATTTTTGTTTAGAAAAGTTAAGTTTGTTCTTAAAGTTCTTTGTGAGTGAAACTGAGGAAAGGGTTCGCCGCTAAAGCCATGGGAAGCTCTGCGTAACGTTTCCTTTTGGCTTTAGGACAGTGTTGGGCTGCCTAGAAATTGTAATACTGATGATACAGAATCCAGCTGCGGCTTCAAGGAGGGATGGACTGTACAATGTGGCTGGTAACACTCCTGGTGTTGGCCAAAACTTACCTAAGTTTTGCCCAGGTAAGCACATTAAGCTTCAGTCTTTTAATGAAAAATTCCACTTTAAAGACTTGTTCCAAAACTGAAGTTGTATAAGGGCTCTTATTTCTTATAGCGATTACTGAAATCAAGCAGAAATGATCAGCAGTGACGTAACCTAGGCTGCTTCTTTATCTGCCCAAGCTATTACGTTTTTCCTCTTGACATCCCTATTCGTGCCTGCAGACAAGTGGTAATATACAGACATATTTTAACGTGTTGGTCAGTGATTAAAAAGAAGCACAAACAAAATGTTGGTGATGTGAAATGAAAATGAAAGTATCGGAGCTTTGAAGATGGAGACAAAACCGTTAAAATGAGGGAATAACTGTTGCCGAGAGGATTGCGCGCATTTTCTTTGTGTTATCTCTTCTGCAGCTTTTTGCTTAGCATTAGCGATGTGCTTGTTTTTCAGGTGGCTTTTCTCATGTTGTTTGTGAACCTGCTGAGCAACAACAACAACAAAAAAAGTTAATTTTTCTGGACGCTTGGGGAAATAGCCTCATCCCAGACAAATTGCCCAGGAAGTCTCTGAAATGACTTAGCCCGCCACAGAGGCAAGGTTGTAAAAATTGAAAAGGTTTTCACTTTTGACTCTTCCAACTATTGCAGCAAGAGACATTTGCTGGTGTATGGTCTCTGAAAACCGTCACCGAGCAAATTAAAATAGCAAAAATATCCATCTGTGAACCCCCGCACATCCAGCTTTTCTGCCCCGCTCTGTCACAGGGTATGAATCAGCCCGGGCACGTACGGTGTGCGCAGCAACGCCGGCTGCCAGACGGGTCAGGCGATGGATGCTCAGCACCTGCAGGGATTTTATGGGAGATATACACAAGTGTTGGTGCTAGAAAACACCGTGCTCCACCGATCTGAACGCTCCCGCCTTGTGTTTTGCAGAAAAGAAAAAGGGAAACTGAGATGGATAGAAAACCTGTGGAAAGGCATGGGAGAGGCAATGCTGCTGGAGGAGAAGCAATCCTGCCCAGGTACTTACACATCTCCGGAGCCTTTTCCTGGGGTCTGAGGATAGGAAAACAACCTGAAGCACTGATTCCTGCATCCTGGGTGCAGGACTGGCCTGAGGGACTAGGTAGGTATATGCAATAGCCAGACCAAGGCTATCCAGGACAACATTTTCTGCCCGAGGCTTGTAGGTGCCCATGGAACCAAGCCAGAGCCCTGTGAGCCCAAACTCTTAGTTACAAGGGCTTGACTTTCCTGTGGTTAGTTGAAGGAAGCAGGACAAACTGACTCCTCTCCTAAAAGACTCAGTCTCTTTTGGATATCGCTCACCAATACACAAGCCAGGCAGCCGTTAGTCTTTTACGAAAAAGTTGAAAATAATGCCCTTGGCCTAGCCTTCAAGCTGGAAGGACTAAAAAGAAACAGCTTATATTATCATTGAAAAGGCTTTCCAATAGCAGTAGCCAGTCAATCTCCAGAAGCTGGACAGTGTGGCACAATTTATAGTGTATTTTCTTGCAAGCTCCTCAAGGCATCTTACAACAAAGTAATGAAAAATTGGCATAGCTCACCCATAACTTTCAATTTTAAAAAAACTATTAATATTATTCTTACAGGAGATAATAGCTATAGAAGATTTCTTTTTTTTTCTTTTTTTTTCTTTTTTTTTTTTTTTTTGCATAGCTGCAGAAATGCTTCCTGGTTGAAAGCTTTGGTGAAGCCATGTCAGAAATCTGAAAACTGTTAATTTTGCAGAGAGCCTCAGCAGAACTCCACAAGCTTTGGTGGCGTGACAGGAGAGAGGTCCTGATCAGGGTCTTTGTTTCTATACAAAACGTGGTTAGAGTCAAATCCAGTCCTCCCCATTAGCTGGTGACGGCTGTGGATCAGCTCCTCGGTTCCCCAGACCAGAGGTGCTGGGCAGGGCGGTGGTGAAAGATCTCCAGATGTTGGCTGCTCTGGCTCACTTGCCATGGGGAGCACTCCCGGCGCATCACACTGTCAGCTTCTTGGGCACAATCTAAGACCTTTAGGCTATGTCTATGTTTTGTAGCATGTATTTTGAACTGTGAAAAAAAGCGAACAAAAATGTATCCCTTAAAATACACAAATAAATGAAGAGATGCCGTTAATTGCATACTGGGCAACTTGAAAGCTTAGGGCTGTTTTTCCTCTTTATTGACTTCTGAAAAGCCTGTTATTGAGAAAGGTTTTAAGCACGTGGTTGAAGTTTAGTGCATAGTTTAAACGCTTACCTGAATACCTCCATTCATTTTCCCATTAGTCAACCAGTCAATATCAGCACAGAGCTTTGAAAAACGCCGTGGAGGAGGAGGAGGAAGGCAGACCGACAAATATCACCATCATCCAGATGTTCAGAGTTACCTGGGAAGTGGACAAGGCAAATATTTGCCTGAAGGGATCTCCAAAACCACCAAAACAAAGGAGTGCTGTAGAATTAAGCTTGCTTTGAAACTTGCTGTGCAAACTTGCTGGAAGTAGAGCTTGGAGGATCCCCAGATTTGTTAGGCTGGTGCTTGCTCAGCTGGTCAACAATAAAATAACCTCAGAAATGGTCTAGACTGGGCAACAACCAGCCTGGGTCACTCTGAGGCATTGCACAGATTTTGTGTAGATATCACTATTAAAACACAGCCTCAAGCAGCTTTTCACTTGTATAATTTTCAATAATATGCATAATTGCAAAACTTTGGATCTTTTGTGCTTTTATTCTGCCAATCTTTGGACCTTAACCTTACTTCATCCCCCAGGTCGGAAGACTCCATGACCCCCAGTGAGTTAAACACCTGCCTTTGAAGGCATCCTGAAACTCTAAAAGTTTGCCTGGTCAATGAAGGAGCTGGAAAGAGAAGACTTTAGACAGCTATCTTGGGACAAGTTATAGTATTTCTGCAGCTCTTGAGGTGAAGTAGAGGCCTGTAGTTGGGTCCTGGAGATGAGAAGTGCAGAAAGCTTCAACTAAAACTGGCTTAGAAATATTAATTTCCCCTAGGAATACTTTTTGAACTTCTCACTGCAGCTTTTTCTCATAGATTGGTCTCTTCCATATATCAGTGAAAATAAATAAATACATCTATTCTGTCTCGCTGAAGAGGTCTTGGCGACAATTAATATATTTCTGTGTGCGTAAATGTAACAGCCCATCCGATCTGCTCTCATGCCTTTGCTAAATGTACAGACATATCCATGGGACATTACAGTCAGCAGCAATATGTATGAAATCAGGTCACATTCAACCTGGAAGTGACCTACACCGTGAACTCTATAAGCAATATATTTTCATACGTATCAGCCTCAGAGCTGTAAAAACAAGAAGTAATTCAGCAGCAGGGTGGTTTGTACCCGCATGAGTGACAGAAGGAAAGCAAACGCTTCCTTCTAGGGGTAGTCCTGACCCTGGTTCCAGCCTTCCTTAGTCATCTCGCTTCAGTGCCGTTCTCTCAAGCAGACCGAGAGTCTTTTTGAGGTTGTTTGGGGGCTATTTTTGAGGACATGTGGTTTACTTGATGTTGTAAATGTGAATATGCAGTGATTGGCCATGGCAAGACTTTGTCGATGGAAGTACTGTAATCAAAATCAGGATCAGATGTCCTTCTCGGTATATACTGAGTTCATCCACAAATGAGAGCAGGATTTCAATATTATGCATAGTCCCGTAGCCTGTAGGGAATCAGATGCTGTAAGAGTGTTTCCCTTTGATCCTAGTACCAGATACAAATCTGACCTTGTAATTTTGGCAGGTGGAACAATCCACCCTCTCTGGGGTTTGCATGGAAGAGTTGCAGGAAAAGTTGCCACTTTTCATGTCATTAAGAACTCATCCTTTCCCAAAGTGCCCCCATTGTCAGAATAGCCAGTTGCTGCAGTGGGTGCTAATATTTATGCCAAAAAAGGTGTTTCATCTTTCCTTCAGTCTCTTTCATTATTTGCTCTTTGACGGTTTATAGCCATTTTCTCCCCTGATTACTTCAAGGTTGCTTTTGATAGGGAAAAACCTCTGCTTAATAAGATCTCTTAATAAATCTCTGCAGCTAAAACCTTACATCTAAATGCTGGTGCCAAATGGCAAATCTGGTGGTGTGATTCATCGGTACCAGGAGTATTCGTTTTACTTGGCAGACTCATTTAGCTGAAGGCACTCTGCTTATGTCCCGCTCAATGGCCTTTGGATAGAGTGAATTTACTTTACTTGTCTACTTTGAAGACTAAAAATTTGGTAGTATTTCATCTTCAGGTAGAAAAGCGAAGAACTGTTCAGATATTGTCTTGAAGCTGTCCTGAAAAGTGGCTCATAATGACAGAATCATAAAGGTCATGTGCTATTTTCTTTCCATAAATCTGGCAGTGGAAACATTACAGATTTTCCTGGTCTTTATCCTCTCTCTTGCCATGACGAGGGTGCCAGATGGTATTTGGCTCCCTTGAAATCCTAAATATTGGAAATAAAATGCAGAGCACAGATGAGTGCTGCTGTACCTCCTTGTCATTAGAGGCTGGGACTGGGAATAGCAACTGATGGGAAAGTAGGCTCATTGCAACATGAACTCCTACAGAAGATCCTCACAGTCCATTGGAAATGATTCCTTACGCTGCTAGGAGCGTGAAGCTTGACAAACCCTCTTATAGCATCAAATGCAACAAGGAAAACAAGTTGGACATGAAATGAGGTCTTGAATTTTTGGTGCTAGCCCCTGCTGAAATAAACTGGAAGCTCTTGGAGCGCGTGATCTGCTAAATCCCCGTAACCTGGGAAATCCTGTAACCGGTTCCCACGGAGGCACTAGAAAAACCAACAAAAGTGGATCTGAAATACAGTCATGAAAGGGAAGACCTTCGGTAACAGGGCTACCGTTTCACCTCACATCTGTAGATCCCATGCTGCTCTGCAGCCATTTGATATGGGTCTCTTTGGATGGTGGCGTGTGTAAAAGGAGGACGGAATAATGGACACGTGTACAAAAACTGACATCCTGACTTCTGGCACAAAGCATTTTTTATCTAAGTCTACCTGAACTGCTGGCTGGACTCAGCTACTGGAAGAAGCTGCAAACTGCCATAGCTCTATGGCTTCTGGATCAGCTTGAGGTAAGCAGAGGAACCCGTCTCTTGTTTGCTTTGGGACTACCTATTTGCCTTGAAAAATGAATGGAAAATGAACTAATGGCTTTGGAAACATTGCTCTTAATATCTGTCAAAAGTCCATATAAAATAAATTGAGCTCCTTGTTCTGGAATAATGTGTCTTTTTCCCCCCTAGCTTAGAGCTATATTTTTTTAATAAGAAGAGTTGGTGTAGACAAGGGAGTGAGCACGGAACAAGGGTGGGGTTTGAATTTCAAGCATGATAATGATTCCTCAGCAATTCCCAGTTTAGATACTGTAATATTGCACTAGAAGTGTCTTTGTGCAGTTTAGCATCGTGCGCTCCCCAAAGGAGCTTGAAGGAGGGATTGGGGTGAGGGTGTCTGTAGAGCGGGAGGAGAGAGCCCTGGAGAACGAGCTGTTCTGCAAGAGCTGCTTGGGATTATTTCTCCAGACAGACAATTTCTAAATCTGGTTTTCCCTCATTGTTGAGACTACATTTGTGGCTGCTTGTGTATATATGAGTGAGTGTGAGTAAACGGCTTTTGGCAGGCGGACAAGCGCCGTTGTTTATCCTAGACGCAAACCTGGCCAGAAGCGAGGGTTTCTTCACATATGTCGGTTCATGGCCATCACCATGATGTCTGCCAGAATTATAAACTTATTGGTCTGGAGATGGAACTGGATCATTAATTAAAGCTAGTAACTGTGATTGCTCTTATAAAATACAGCATATGTTTGGGCTAGATGATCTGAAAGGTCCCTTCCAACCTAGGCAATTCTAATTCAATTCTAATTCTATGATTTTTAGGACTGCAAGACTCTTTTTTAAAGTTGTGGCCTGGTTACAAGTCAATTTGGCTCAGTGTCCAGTTTATTCAATTCCTTCTGTGATCCAAGTCAGCATCCACGCTATTCATGTGGGCTTGGTTAGTGACAAAGAACCAAATTAACCTGGAATCTTAATTGATATTTATGAAACTGTGATATCTGATGCAATGTGTCCTCATAAGTAAGCATGAATGGAGACCAATGTTTCATTTTGGAGGAGATGTCCTACGTTTTGTCTCTTGTTTTTGCTTTTCCTGTTTTTCTGTGCTCTGACTGTCACGTGTTTGTGGTTTTGATATACTTAAATTCTCTGATTCTCTGATTTATTTGCTTGTATAATTAGACTTATGCCCGAGGGTGCCTAAGTCTGTAAAAGATAACATTTTTGACCCAGCATTACGGTATCTATAATTCACATAGCTCTCTGTAGAGGTATTTAGTGATATAGGGGCAGTACCTAAATTCTTGGAAAAAACCAATGATGTGTTACAGTCATCCCACGGGAATCACACTTATTTAATACCAACAGTGAATTTGGTCATTTTTTTTCATGGCTGTTTTTGAGCCAAAGCAAACATCCCAAAATATTTACTCATGGAACAAGTCCAGGAGAACTGCACAACCTATCTGAGGGTTTTGCTTGGTTTTGCTTTATGTTCTTGAGGATCGGTTACATCACCAGGTCACAGGATAGGCTTTGGTGGTGTTATAGATACTGCTAAACCCTGTGTCACCATCAGTGTGAACTACAGATTTGCCACACAGACAAAGGTGTGTCTGGTTTTTTTTTTCCTAAACGTTTCCCCACATTTGTAAAAGTTAAACAGTCCTTTAATATGAAGTAATCGTTAAAGCTTTCTTAACGCAATTTGTATGTATTACCCGTGTTGATGACCACAAGTTCATTCCTGATACTGAACTAGTACAAAGTATAAGACTCTTCTGTTGATGTATTTGTTGGCCTGGGGAACACTAGCAAGGTCAGCCTTAGCTAAATCCTCTGCACAATTACCACAATTACAACCAATTATGTGTCACTAATTAGCATTTTAGCAAAGAGAGCATGGATAGGTTTTACTCCACTCCAAAGCTGGAGGCATCACGTTATCAGAAATCGTACCACCTTGGCATCCTTTCAAGCACAAGCATATCCTGCTCATCATGGCTAACCAAGTCAAAACCAAGTTTCTCCCCGGGAACAACAGTTTAAGCCTTGCCAGTTTGTCTGTGGCTCGCACTCTAACAGTGCAACGGGGCATTAATAAATGAGATTAAAGCAGTCAATGGCTTACAGACTTCTCCAATTCGTTTGCGGCAATATTCTGGAAATCTTCCATTTATTTAAGACAATTCCACAGCTCCCTCATAGAGTAACGGGCAATGCTGCTACGGCGAAATCGACAAATGACTTACCCTGAGAATTTCCAGTTCTCTTCTGCTGTTGTTACTTCCTGTTGGGCTGAGACCTGCAATCACTTGCACATGCGAGTAACAAGTATCTTGCATATATTTACTCTCTCTTGCAAGCATTTGCAGTTTGAGGTTTCTAGAGTAACGGCAGCTCAGACACGATTTTTGTTCTCTTTTCAGGGAAGTGTTTAATTGTGGACCTGAATCCGGGCCCTACAGTAGAAACAATATGTATATAAAGGAAACGCTGAGAAGAGTAATAAAGAGCAATCTTCCTGTGAGTAAATAAAAATTACAAAAGGAAACAATAATCAATACATTTTACAGTTC
This sequence comes from Stercorarius parasiticus, assembly GCA_013396915.1. Classification (NCBI taxonomy): domain Eukaryota; kingdom Metazoa; phylum Chordata; class Aves; order Charadriiformes; family Stercorariidae; genus Stercorarius; species Stercorarius parasiticus. Next base: position 172,606 of record VWZL01002701.1, read on the forward strand.
AAGAGTTCAGCACATGCTGTTTCAGTACAGTACAATGGATAGGCGGCATCCGTGGATTATGAATTCCCACGTTTATGTGGAAACAGAAGTAAATAACTGAAACAAGAGTCATGTTGCAAGAATGTAAAACCAAGCTGGACTTAATGGTGTGCTATATTTAAAAGAGTGATGTGGTCCAAGGAGTGTTCACTTTATCTTTTCCTTCAAGCTTGGCTGCCTGCAACCTGCCAGGCCCAGCTAATTCAAAAGAAACCATTTTTCTCTATTTCAATCACCAATAAAATACAATATGCATTGCACTTTGTTGCCCTGAATCCCAGAGCCTGACGTTACCAAACGGCAATGTGTTATGGATATAAATCTACAGTGCTTCTCATTTGAGTTGGGAGAGCCATTCCCTCGACCAGATACAGGCGAAGAGCAGGGCAATGTGGTGATGCTGTATACTATTACGATAATTTTTTGGAGGGAACAGATGTCTGGAAGCTTCATGCCACCCTATAAAACCTTTTAGCCTTATGAGTCAGGTGCAGAAAGACTGTCAGAAACCTGGTCTTAGATCATCTATTCAAAATCAGGTTCCGTGTATGTATCATCACGTCTCCTCCTTTCCCAGCTTTCTTCTCCCTCTTTCCCTCCTTCTTACACTGCTGTCACTGCAATTGTCAATCAGGGACTGATTTCTAGTTTCAATCCCTTTCACCTCTCCATTAGTATAAGAGAAACCATTTAACGGAGCCATCAGCCTCTAAGCGAGAAGGATCTTCCAGAGGGTTCGAAGTGGTGTAATTGACTTCCAGTCTTGCCTGCCATGAACGCGAAGGGTCTACTCATCCCCAGGAGGAAAGCCAGGTTGGATGGACCTGATGTCACCTGGGAAGCAAGGGATGCGGGTGGCAGGTTGCCCTGATGTTTCACCATGATGAGGAGCAAATGTTCAACAGCATTTTGGTCTGCAAACGCTGGTCAGTAAACCTGTTTTTTTGTATAACTAAAAATCTCATTAGCACAGGGTTGCAGGCACCTTGCAAGAGAAAAAGGTGAAATCCTGGTTTGGTTAAAATGTTCCTGATGTCAGGGATGGAACCATTTTGCTCTAGCTGATGGTCTTGTTCCAAACTGAGGAGTCTCATGCATAATGCGGATTTTGATTTGATGATACATGTCCCATTTTCCAGGTTAGCATGTTTTTTATCCAGTAAAGGCTATATCTTCTCACGCATTAAGGGTCTAGGCTTGTCCTTCATGTCCATATGATAATGCACTCCAGGACATTATATATGAAAAAAACTCTGACATAGATGTAATTTCTAAAACCTATATTAAAAAAAGGTATAATTTAGAAAAATAGTTCTTGCAATGTCGTGTTAAGAATGAACAATTTTGAATAAAAAAACACGAAGAGGATAAATTTTGAGTGCTTGGCATTGTCAGACAAATGCCATTCCTATAATCTTCATCAAAATCAATCTTATACAGATAGTAACAGTTGTGCCCTTGTTCTCATATAGAAGAGCCATTTTGTTAATTTCCCCGTATTTTGCGAGATGCACGGGAAATACATTTTATGAGCAGGTGCTCTCTTACTTTATATAGGAAGTATTAAATTTGATACCACTTTCCTTTAATAAGCCCAGATAATGGCACAAAATCTGAATCTATTATCACAAGGAAGAAAGTAACAAGGACAGAAAACGAAACAAATGTAATTTTTTCTTATTATAACATTCACATTTCAAACTTGTGGAGTGTCTGTGCTTTACTTTGTAATAACTACTGTGACTGCATAATACTAGGATAGATATTGTTTAAAAAAAAAAAATCACTGATAGCCTATTCAGGGCTGTGTCTTTGTGTTCTCATGGTAGCCCATCTCTTTAAGTAGGCTGAGTTGAACAACTACCCAGCAGGTGAAAAAATGTTCTGCTACTAGCATATTGCAATCTTTCATTAAATGGTTAGCAAATAATCCTATGTAGTGGTGAGAAAGGAATGCATTTCTACCTGCTGGCAGATATCTTTACAAAGTGCAAGGTAACAGGATCGTGTGGGTATAGAATGACGCTTGCAACGAAACTATGTGCATTTTCGCTGGTTCCCCCTCTCCCCCAGCAGCTGTAATGTGCTATGAAAACCAACCAGCAGAACTAACGCAAATGACATAGCAAACATGCAGGCAATGATTTTTCCCCCCCCCCCCACCTAGTGCATACAATATTAGCCATTAGCCTGGAAGCGATGGTGCTGCGTTCATATTTAGTGTAATTTTCACACTAATATGGTATATGCAAGGCAGATCTCTCACCAGAATGAAAGTGGTTTAATGGCTGAGTTTAGGCAAAAAAAAGAAGTCTGGTATTTATCAGCAGGTTTTGCTTTCAGGAGTGACATAAACTCGTGTTCCACATTTTTAACGGGAAAACAACAAAGCTCCTTCATCTGCAGAGGTGAATGAAACCTATGTGAAATTAAAAATAAATAAATGTGGAGGATGCTTTGCGCATGAAGTTTACTGCTACGTACCAGCAGTTTCTTCTGCATATGTGTGAGAGATGCTATTTGGTAAGGTCCTTAATTTTAAATTCCTTAGAAGAAATCAATAAAAATGTTAGCGCAAGTGATGAAAGGTACGGTTTGCTCCTGCGATGCGTAAGATTTGTGCCAAAGAGCCTGTAGAGTCCCTTACGCAGTCCTTCTGTGCTCTTACTTTATTTCCCAATGGAGTGCCAGTGCTTGACAAGGTTGCTTGAGGCGATCCCAGATCTTGGCTCCTGTAAACCCCTCGCAGCAACACATCCCTGTTGAAAGCTGGACTCTAAGTCCTGGTGCTTTAACCCCACTCCTTACTGCTGCTGGTTGGGCTGGACCTGCCGGATCAGTCCCACTTGCGTCTGAGCACAGCCCTTGGTTGTGGCAAAAATGTTTGTCTTCCTCTCCCGACTATCGTATCCACCAAGCCTCCAATATCCACCCTCTGGAAGATTGCAAAGGGAAGCTGGATGCCCTGAAAATGTAGTAACCTCGATCCACCTAATCATCTATCCAAACATTCAAAACTGGTGTCTTTCCATACCTTTAAAAGAACCAAATCAATTAAGAAATACGGGCAACAAAGGAAACATAAGGAAAAAAATCAGGCTTATGCTGAGAATTTCAACATAAAGTTTTACCCATTAGGAAATTTGGCCTGACTGAGTTATTACCTCTCAAAAAACCAGCATTCATAATGGAAATCCTGACAGAGCCTTAACTACGGCGGTGTGAGTGGCACAGCTATAATTAACTCTGCCTTCAGATGCCTTCCATTAATTTTTTAAGGATTTTTAATTAAAATAATTGTATTAGTTTATGAAAAATACTCTCTCCCTCAAGTTGTTTCATACAGAAAATATTCCAAACACATTCCTTTTTTTTTTTCTCTCTCTCTTCAGCTTTCTAATTCCCACCTACACAACAGGTTTCCTCCTTCCCTTCACTTTCTTCCATTGCTAGATCCCCATAGTTTCTCCCCAGACTTTCAACAGTGAAAGTTCTCCCCTTTGATCTTGTGTCTTTTCATGTTTTGGAAGCTCTGTGGGGCAAAGCCCATATTTACGTTTTCTGAATTGCTCTGCCCCTTGCTCAGAAGCTCAGCCTGGTATCGAAGCTCTGGGGTTTTTCACAGCCATCGATCCATCCATCCATCCGTCCGTCCGTCCGTCCGTCCATCCATCCGTCCCTCCAGCAGCACGTGCCAGCTCTGCTCTGAGGTCTGCACCGGCAGCCTGGGCATTTTGGGGCAGAGACAATATCTTGGTTTTGGTCATAACGCTTGGAGAACCTCACTCCATGACGGGTCTGTCCTTCTCAGTTCTCTCGGTGGAGGAATTGTCCCTGGGTTTATGACACGGCGGTGAGGTGGCATTGGCAGGCTTTCTCCGGGATGCCCTCAGCCACGGAGCAACCTCTCTCCTCTCTGATTCTCCTTGGTACCGTCTAAACCTCATGTGCCCTGTTGGAGAAACAGATCTACTAACAACGATTATGCAAAGATGTTTGTGTTTTAAATAGTTAGTGGTTATTTCTTTCCTACCAATATATAAACCCCATTATTTTTAGCCTGATATTTTCCATTTTTGCAAATTCAAATATGACCAGAACTCAGACTATGCCTTTAATATTTCACTTATAAACAAGACCATATTGATCATCCTCGGTGCAGATGAAACAAGGAGAAGATTAGGAATGAGAAGTGATAATTTGTTTTGGAAGAAAAGGTTCATGCAGCCAGAGTCTTCAGAAAACCCTGTATTCGACTTTTCAGTATATTAGTGATATACTGGTGCTAAAACAACATTACACCGCTGACATGTAGGTGGGCAAGTGAAATGGTCACAGGCACATAATAAATTGCACCAGCAAATAATAAATCTATTTTTCCTGTACCTAAAACCCGTATGACTTCTCGTACAGATAGTACTTCTGTATACGATAATTTATGGAGAAACTACACTTCTGATACATAAAACTATTTGTACACAAGAAAAAGCCCAACACGAATAATTTAACCAACCACTACAAACTGATATAAAGCAGAGTCTGCCATCCAAAACAAATGAGACCCCATACAGACGCTTCTATTGACTTATACTTGAATTCATTTCATCTTTATTTTATTTCAACTCTACCTTAAAAATTTTTTTTGTCATCCTCTGTCCAGAATATGACATGGGTAACTTCTGAGCAGGCTCATCATTTGAATAATCATCCATTTAGTGACATGTCTAGTCCTGTTTAATGACTGAATCTGTAAAAGTATGACCTCAAGCACTGGTTAACTTTAAAATAGCTGTGCCCACTGCATGACATAGCCAACAGGAAGCCATTAGAGCTCCAGCAATTACCATTTACATCCATCGACGAAGTCCCTATTTTATTTTAATCTGCTTAAGTACATTTTCTGCACGAGGTTAAAATATAAATCCCTTCTCCTGAACAAGACTGGTTTTCTGGCTGACTTGAGAGCACAATTTACAACTGATTTAATTTGTTCTTCACAAACATTCCTAATGACATTACCCTGGTGCATATACTGACTGCCTCCTCTTATTCCATTAACTCCCAAATCGGGTTTAAAGACCATATTGATGCTAGATGTTATTATGGGTGATTATCAAAACAACAGACAATGGGGCAAAGTGTTTACTAACTGGTTTATATATAATTTCTGTAATAACTACAACAGATGGTAATGCTACAAACAATAAATCAAGCTTTTCACTGCTGAAATAAATTGGCAGCCTGCAGTACAGAAATGCTGTATGTAACTATATACAGATGCTTCAGTCATCAACTGTATTGTTCATCTTATTAGAAAATGGGTCTGTTACTGCTATTACAGGAAATCTTTCCATTTGCAATTACAAATGTATATTTTCAATTAAAATTGTTTTTAACTGGCAAACTGGTTTAAGTATACTTTAACCTTTAATTACAAATGGAGTTATCACGTACTGCCAAACTGGTTTGAGGCATTTGTTTGTGTCTGTGGAAGTTCCTCTTCAAATTGGGTTTCCACTCCATAAATATATTCCTGCCCTTCAAGAATCCTCTGGCCAAAAGGCATTTGCAGTAACTTTAGGAAGTTAATTCAATAGTAGCTGCATAAAAGGATGCTTTATTCGACAGTGCTTAAAACAGTATCAAACCTGCAATTAATTCCATTCGCTTTTCTTTGTGGTAATTTATCAAAACATTTGTCTCCTTACACTGCCTTCTTTCCAGCTCTTTTACGGGGAGCTGGTTCCGTGTCTTCGCACTCATGTCACCATCTTCTGGTGTTTCCGAGCTCCTGGGCTCTACCAGTGGTTTTGTGATAGAAGTTTTGGACCTCAAGTTGGGAGCAAACGATGGCAAGCTTCAGGGAGCTGCAGCAGTTCTGGTATGAACCACAGGAATGTTTGCCCGTTCAGAAATTTTATTACAAATGAGACTTTTATTGCAATTCCAAAAATGAGTAGGGTTTTTAGTGCCTTTCCCCATTTTATGGCTCCTTTGAATTGTTCTTTGCATAAACATAGGGCCATGAAAGGAAGATGGAAATAGTGAACACATAATATTTTCACAGGCAAGCTTGCAACTTGCAAACTTGCGAACTGATTGAGACTTATACCCTCCAGGCGTCTAATTTACAATAATTTTTAATCTGACTTTGACACCATCCACTGCTGAGAGGGTGACTTAAATTGCTCTAAGTTCCTACCTACAAATTTAGGCATTTCTTTCTCTTGAAACTTGAGGTCTCATGTCACAAAGAGATGAAAAAGTTAAAAAAAACAACCCCAAAAGCATGTATGTATGGAGCATTAAGTAAGCGATGGGATACACAACAAGACAAATAAAATATTTCTGAGAATATTCAAAATTAATTGTAGTGAATCATTCATGAATAATCTGTGAAGAGAAACATGCTACTTTTTTTACCAAAATAAGCACATAATAATTTCAAGGAGTGAATTAATCCATGAAAGTCATGGTTGCTTTATGAGCAATTTAATAACAAGAAGATAATTGACATTTGAATTAACTTTTCAGGGGTAGTCAGAATGATAAATTAGCTCTTTTACATAATTTTTGGCCTACTTGTGATCTCTTTAATATCAGCTGTGCTTTGGTGTAGTTGTTGGCCTCAGTGGACACCTGCATAAAAGAGGTAAAAATGCCACCTCACTGGCTGATCTCTTGGTAAGTATGAAGGAAGAGTTTTATTCCTAATTCTAACAGGGTGAGATAGAAATGAAATGAACTGCCCAAAATTCCCATGGATGGTGTCACTCTTGGACTGCCAGGACTGGAGGTGATGCCTGCTTTGTCAATGACTGCAGTGGTGGGAAAACATCGGATGGGATGGCTTGTCTTCTGCATGTGGAGTAGGTGTTTGCTCATGTCCAGACCTGAAGCTCACACGAGTCTTAAGGGGTCACCAAGAACCAGGTTGGAGCCCGGCAGTGAATTTCATGGGGCATCAGATGTGCATCCTCTACTCTTATAGAGGACTAAGGTAGGTACCACCACGCTGCCTACTCATACCGGTCCATGGCTGAGGGCAGCACAAATCTGGATGTGTCCTTCTGCTGCCCCTGCCACAAGCTCAGGAGGCACAGTTGTTCGCCCTGGCTTCATTTCTTGCCTCTTTCCTGAGCTGCCTGGACAGTGATCCAGTTGCTGGAGGCTGCTGCTGCTGTATGAAGAGGGCTTTTTGTGTGCCAGCAGTCTGCAGGACAACTCCCACTGGAGAGCACCGAACGTGTAGTAGAAACCCCTTCCCCTTCTATCGGTTACACATATGCGTGCCCAACGCTGTACGAACGCAACTGATGCAAATTTTAGCTGCTGTATATAATAAAGATAAAAAAAAAATACATTCCTGGCATTATAAAGATCTTTAATTAGAATCCTGCAAAGGTGCAATCTGATTATTTGCTAATTGCCCTTCCATATTTTTTCAGGGCCTCACAAAGCATCAGGGATACTAAAGAGCAAACAGTGCTTTAAGGCCACAGTACAATGTGACAACAGTGATAGATATGCTAATTTCTTCATTCACTCCACTTCACTTCTTTTATTCTTTCCAATTAAAGCAAATGCTACTGAAACTGTAATTAAGCTAGTGCCGTAGCCCTGATTGCCTGCTGTTTTAATGAAACCCTATTGATTTTTCTTTTATTTCTAATGGCCACACATTGCGTTCAATGGTCAAACACATGGATGTTACAATGTGCGGCCAAACTTAATTTTTGTTCTCTAAAAGGGTGGCCTTATCAGAAGGAATATCAAAAGAGCTATTTGTGTGAGGTCCCAATAGTTTTTCCCGTATCTGCCTGAAGAGACGCACTTTGAGCAAACATATTACCATTAAAAAGAAATGAGTTACATTTTGTAGTGAATAAAAATTACATTTGGTCTCCTGCAGTTGCCATAAGTTGCACAGAGATTTGGCATATTCATGATTCCCAGCACACTTTTAAGTTTTATTATTTTTTTATAAAAAAAAAACCTGTCTGGAAGAGAACGTGGGGAACATTATATTCTCTGTGTAGGATATTATAAATCACACCAGGAATTTAAGATATAACAGGCTACGAGCACTTTCTGATTTGTTGATAATTTTATGGAAGAATTCGTTTTCACCAGTAAATTTCACTGAATTATTTTCTGGTTTGCCTGGAAGTGGTGAAAAAGATAAGGAAAAGAAAAACTCTCTTAAAATCCCAGAAAACACACCGCATACCTATAAATTTATTGTTCACCAATTGGATTGTTCAGCTAGGGAATTAGGTATTTAACTGGGTATAGCTTTTCTGTGGCTTCATGTTTGTGCTAAGGAGCCAGCGTGTACAAATCAGCGCACTGGAAGAAGGCACTAAGTCTCCCCACAAACCCATCCATCCGACCTCTCATAACACACCCCAGCAGAAACTCACTGCCTGCACCAGGCACATCTACAGGAAGACTGAAGGTTTTAATTCGCAAAACACGAATATATGTGACCCCGCTCCGGTTTTGCTTGAGGAAAATAAATGGTAATAAGGAATCATGGTTTCCTACTATTCCTTATCTAGAAATGTTTCTCTTATGACTGCTGCAGAAGATACACTGTAATCACATTCAGGATACACAAAGTCAGCAGCCAGCTTAGCAAATGCACAAAACACGCATGAGCTAAGGCCCTGATCCTTCCTGTGTGTGCTGAGAGGCGAGGGGTTTTGTTTTTCCTTATATTTGTTCAACTTTAATCAAGCATTCACATTTTTTCCTGGACCGAGGCCACAATTCGCTGGTCCTTACAGTCCCTTAATCAGCATCTTTAAATGACAAATCGTGAGTTAGAGTATTGGCAATCTGTGGGGGAAGCATCTTCTCATGATAAGTAATAAGTTGGGATGGAACTTGTTTCACATACCGAGTGTGACTGTATGTGGTCTGAGCCAGTTAAATGAGTCCTTAGAGCATAGGTCTATTTTTTCTCTCGTTCTGGATGAATTTCGTGACACATCATAGGAAAATATTTGTCCAGTGTCCCAGGCTCGCATCCTGCAGTCTGATCTGCATGAGCATGTCCTCCGGCTTGCCAAGAACCCCAGTGAAAGCTTCCGTGGTGTTTCCTTTGTGGACCAGCTTGTGGGATGACAGACAGGGGCAAAAGTTACATCTCCCCTAGAGCTGCTAAATCTGACCTCAGGAACCGGCCAGGCTGGACTTGAGCAAGGCTTAATGCCTCCTTCACTCCTCCCAAGCGTGAGGGATGGATCAGGAGAGGCTGTCTTGGTATGATGGGGGTCCTTTTTTCGTATCAACAGTGCTTGTGGGCTCCGGTCAACCCATGCCAGAATCCGCCACTATAGTCTTCCTGATTGTTTCATTGGGAAGGCAACTACAAAATCCTGTGTTAATATACATAAATGACACTGTGAACGCTGGATTAGCCTGATTTGTTAAACAAAAAAAAAAAATGCAGAAAGAATATGAACAGTTGAAAGTATCTTATATAGGGTTTAGTATCATGAAATGGATTTGGGGCTCCTGGAGCCTTTCTCTTTGCTTGCCCACTGCCCAGCCCACCTGCATCCCCCTTAGTTTACAACAGCAGCAGATCTCATTTTCAAGTTGCCTATCAATATGGCGTTCCCATGATGCTGATCTACCAGCACAGTCATCATAAACCCCCACATAAGGTCTCCACGACGCACACCGAAATCGGCAGAAGGCGCTGGAGCAATGTGAGAAAAGGCTTTGATCCCACAGGTGGAGGTCAACCAGCCTGAACTCAGGCTAAATGCAGCGTAAAATGTCAAAGTTTCCAGGCCAGCCAGCTGGGGTCCCACCATCTGCACCCAGGGCAGCCACCGAGTCAAAAGAAGTTGTTCTCGCTGGGCTATCTTGGCTTGCCAGTTGTTTAGCTCTGCACATAGCAAGGGAAATCTTTCCTCAGCACTAAGTTCACTTCCAATAATAATAAAAAAATGTAGACGAAAAAGTAATTGTACATTTTATTAACAGAGTTACAGTCCGAATTTTAGCCGCGTCTTGCAGAAAGCTCAGCTCTTTGTCGTAGCCACGATACCAGCACAATTTTCGGTAAGTAAACAGAAGATGTGAAACCAGAAAACATATTACCATTTTCCCCACATTAACCAAGGAGTCTTGCCTGCCTTATTTCCCAGCCTTCCCCGGCTACAGTTCTGAATCACCTTCTGTTTGTGACCACTGAATGCTAAATACACTTTTATTTCACCTGTAGGCTCTAAATTTTTCAAAAGCCTCACATTGCTATTAGCCTGCCAGCAAAGCAGGAACATCAGCTCTTTTTAATTAGATTTTCTGACTGTGATGTTCATTCAACAAGGGATAAATTCCCTTTAGTGGAAGTTGTGGATTACACTTGGACTTGTTAGCTCTGGAGAAGTGAAAATAATAAATAAAATCTGTCAGGGAAAAGGCAACAGTAGGAATAGTAGAAAATAAGATACCATCATGTCACTACTCAGCCCTGTCAACCGTTACGCTAATCAGGACAGAATTAAAAACACATTTTCTCCCAAGATGTTTCACAGCCAAACCGGTTAAATACAGATTTTAACAAAATTGAAAGCATATTACACGGAGATTTGTGGTTTCCAGCTCTGTGAGCGAGTGCTGAAAGTGTGATGAAATAACAAAATTGCAGCCTAATAATCTATAGAATAATATTGTCAACTAATGGATTATAATAAAATAAAAGCTATTATTAGGGTAAAACATTATAACAAAAAAAAATCCAACTTTTATTTGTAGCACCTCCCCCTTAATGGTTTCAAGCATTTTGAAAGGTAATTTAAACAAGTACATTGTGTCCTTATTGAAACTGTTTCATCTCGCTAGCTGCTGAAAATGGCTTTAACCATCTCTCTGAACAAAAGCTCGCTAATAAGACAACAAAAAGCCTACAAAAGCACTGGCTCAGCATCGCTGCAGAAAGGCAACTAAAGGCAGCCTGCAAATGGTCTGTTTCTTTTTTCTTGCATGTAATTAGATGAATTAAAAGGACAAAGTAGTTAATGTTACTGTTGTCCAAGGCCCCCGGTTCTTTTCATTCCGTCCGCTCTAGACAAGAGCCCGTGGCTCTCGCTCCAGCAATGCGGTGAAGAATGTTGGCAATAAGTAAAATTAACAAGCTTAATCTGTGAAGAATCTGGTCTGAGTCATAGATGAAATGTATCTCTAGCAACGAAAGGCTAGTAATTCCTGGTCTCCTTTTATATGCCTAATAAAACTTACAATAAATTAACTGCATTTTAGTTTGCAGCGCTGGCTCTATTAATCAGGGCTGAGACGTGTAGTCAAGTTACAATAGAAAGAACTCAACTGGGTGCATTTCAGTTATGCAATTAGGGCCCATTGGCCCGGCTCTAATTAGGCCAGGGATGTTGATATTTCAAGTACTGTTTTATCATTAGGTTTCATTTCCTTGGAACATCCTCAATGGCCAAGTAGTGAGAAGGGTGGAGGATATTATAAGCACGGGTCATCAGAAAGTCATTAATGGGAGTTAGGAAGGGAAGGGCTGACATTAATACCTCGCCCTGGGAAATGTCTCTGGGAGACTCTGAGGCCCTCCATCTCGCAGAGGAATCGGTGGCACCTGAGAGCGGCAGGATCAGGCTCCCAGCAAGGGACCTCCCTTAAAGGTGATACTGTTTTTTGGTTGTTAGCTGCTAAATTGGCATGCCCTGACCACAGGTACTGCAGAGAGGGGTGACCCTAATGCAGAGGTGTTGATTTCTCACCCCCTGCAAGCTGCTGGGGTCAAAACTGAGAAGCAACACCCATTTCTGGTTATCAAGCATTGGAACAGGCTGCCCAGGGAAGTGGTTGAGGCACCATCCCTGGAGGGATTTAAAAAATGGGTAGACATAGTGCTTAGAGATATGGTTTAGTGATGGTTTTTGTCAGAGTTAGGTTCATGGTTGGACTCGATGATCTGAAAGGTCCCTTCCAACCTAGACAATTCTATGATCTCAAGGGAGGCTCATTAGGGTAATTCTGGTGACGTTGCGTGGTCATCCCCACTCTGCTGCCTCTGGGCATGAGACTTGCCCTCAGATATTGGCTCCACTGCGTAGAGTGAGGATGACGTGCTGGAGGTGGCTCACCTCCCACCAGCACCCACAGGCTGCGAACATGAACTTTCCTCTGTTTAGCCCAAATGCAGTTGTGGTCCCTGAATGGACAAATCCAAACAGTGAAGGTCAGGTGAAACCAGAGGGGAAAAAAAACCCCACAAAAAAACCCCATCAGACCTTGGTTGTGCTTTTCTTGCCAAATGTTAGCTTAAATCTGTAACTCCAAACAATACTTTCCCTGTTTGTAAAATATGACTTTGTTTCATTATGAAAAAAGAAATTACATAATTAAATTCATTATATCCAATTACTATATGATTCATCTGGCGGCTTAATGAAGCTTCACATTATACTAACAAGATAAAGGAAAAGAATAACATTTTATGAGACTGCAGGCATTCTGTGTACAGCAGACTAGCTAGTTTATGAGCTATATACAGTGCATTTCCTAAGAGTACATATTGTATTAGCTCGAGTAGGGAACTTAGTGCTTGGTCCTGTGATATCTCACCTACCTCATTCTGAAAATTTGCTAAAACAAAAAGTTCAACTTTATTTTCTTTTCTGTCCAGTCCTAGGCCTCTCCTCTGGATGTTGCCAAGTCTTATCCGAGGACTCTACGATGCAAGGAGCAAGCTTAATAGGAACATATCAAAAAAATCTAGGCAACTCCGCAGCCGTCAGAAGGCAACACGTTTTGGATGTAAAAGAGCTGGTTTGGTTTTGAACCAGTGACCTAGAGGTGAATTACCTCAGTGCCTCCGTTGATAGGTATATAAATATTTTAAATACGATTTTGCAGAAGTGTAAAACTGCCTTTTCTTTCAAAGTACATTATCAGCCTAAAGAAGTCTATCAACTCTGTCCTCCCAATAATTTATGATCTAATAAAAGGCTTCTGTCTTTGGAAAAACTGACAAAACCCCATAGTTTTATCTTTTGGATGTCAGATCCGTCAATATAGTGAAGCCTTGTCTCTCAAATGTGCGTTTAAAACTATTTGAAATGTTCATAATTTTGAAATTAGCCACTAACACAGGAAAGGGACAAATTAAAGACATTCAGCCTCCCTTTTCTTCCATATATGAGTGCCCTTCAGCTTTTCTCATCACCATTTAGTATTTCTGGACAACTATTGATATTCAATGGGAATGTAAATGGGCTTGAGGATCATAAATTGTGAAACATAGGTTTTGGGGACTTCAGAAAAGTTTGAGGGAAAATGACATTTGCCTACGTTGGAGAGCAACAGGAATGCTTTCACTTTGTTATTGAAGGATAAGGCTGACGTCTCTTAAACTGGAGGCTTCGGCTAGTTAATAGGGGAGGTTTCTGATTTCAGCCTTGTCAACCAAGCAAATCTTGAAGCCTCAGAAGAAAAGGGAGCAATGAATTCCAGCATAATTAAGAGCCCCAGCATAATTAAGAGCCCCAGCTTTATTACTACTGGCAGTTTACTCTAGTGAGCAGCCTGTGTTTGTGCTTGCTTGTTACTTTTGGGAAGGGACATGCTGAAAGCCATCAGTGAGGTATTTAAAAATCTCTCCTCTAAATGAAAATTTATCACCCGTGACAGAAAAACTGAAATATTTCCTGTGGCTACGCCTTCATCATCTCCTAATTTCTTTAATTAATGTAAGAAAAACCGTATCTGCCTCTGGGCAAGTTTCAGTTTTGGTCATTTGTCTTACCTTCTGTAAGTAGGAATTGCCTAGAAGTATAGGCACACATGGTGCAAATTGAAATGAAGCACGGTGATAGGCAGCTGACAGAGCATCCTCAGCTGTATGTTATATGCTCCGACCAGGAGATTTCAGAATTACGCACACAGACAGTAAAAAAACCCTAAACCCCCTCTTCCAGAAGTGCTGATGGTAAGGAAACTCATCCTCATTATCCTTGTATTTGCAAGCTGGATCTGGAATGGGATCAAAGGACACTTCTGCCAAATTCGGAGCCGAGCTCCTAGAGGTACCTTATTACTCCAGCAAACACAAAAAGGAAGACGTTTGCCCAAGATGTGTCCTTGCTACCATGTTTTAACTCTCTCCCTAATCATGTTCAACTGGTGGGACTCATGGTGGATTTAATACGTCAAGAAACATTCTTTGACCCTAAGGTGAAGTGATACAATATGACCTACGTCTGTACTGATTAAAGCAGTAAGCACCAAAACAGAGGGTCCCCGTGCCTGCCACAAGTTAATTGGGACTGGTAGATCATGGAGTGAGTCTATCTCACAGCTCACATGCCCCTCAAGGATACAATGCGTGCCACACTCTTCCTTTGCCCTATGTGCAATGTGCCATCATGTCTGCAAGGAACTGGAAGGGCCTTGCACCCTCAGCTTCCCTCAGCAGTCTCGTGTGTCTGCTCCCCCTGGGACCAAAGCCTGCTCCATCTGAGGATTTGTGCAACATCCTTTTCCCTCCTGCAATGCTGGAGGAGGTTGACCTTCTATTTCTCCTGCACGTGAAGCAGTCCTGCTTGTTTGTGTGGAGCTATGCCGTTCTAAGCTATTTCAGCTTTTCCCCATGCTGGGTGATGAAGTTGAGCTCACCTCTGAGGGGTCTATGCAGCATGACTTGTGGCACATCAAGCAGGTGACAGCCGGTGGGGACAGTGCAGGACCAAGTGTCCCACAGCCACCCTGTGCTGCCTGCTGGGGACGTTCCTGTCCTCTGCTCTCCTCGGGCATGGCCATCATTGGGTGAAGGCTGGTTTGCTGAGGCCGCAGCTCTCCCCAGAGATATCAGAGTGATCAACTGGTGGGCTCAAGCTCATGGCTGGTGCTCTGTCGTCATAACCCTTTTCCCAGGCACGTCAGAGCAGTTTGCTGGGTCATGGGTTATTACGACATTCCGGCAAATCTGCTCTGTCCACCCCTCGGAGACCCTGGAAGCAGGGAGGCTGCTGCTGCCTTTGTCTGATTTTTGCCACAGCGAGAGAGCCGTGGCGGGTTAAAACACAGGTGTGCCATGCGTATGAGCCCCAGATCTGGCAACACGCACAGCTGATGGACCGAACACGGTCTGGCGTATCTATAGCCATTACAAACGTATTATGCATCTCCATTCAAAATAAGATAACAATATAAATTGTACAGCTCTTTAACCAGTTGCCATGAGTGACAACCACGAATAGCTGCTGGGATATCTTGAGAGACTTGCCTCCGCCTCTTTACAAGGAGCAATCAAAGGTACTTCTTATTTCTGGGGCAGAAAAGTGAATCAAGGGAGCTATCAGATAACTGAGGTTCTTCCTCGCCTCCCATAGCAGCTGCTGCTTACAACCGCGTCGTCATGTAATTGTAAAATGAGTATGGTAAACATGATGCATAATTAAGTAACAAAGTGCGGAGAACCTTTAGAAAATGTACTAAAGGCATAAATAGGGAGCGGGATGAGATTTCTGCCAGCAGTGAATATCTTTATTAAAAGGTTGTAGTTTCTGGAAATTATTGTTTAACCAAATTATCAATGTGAATGAAATCAGGCTTTGGGGGAACTTCTAATTCATGCAATATATCAGGTGTTATTTAACTGTTGTTTACACTATGTGGAAAATAGCAGCACCATCACATTGTTTATCACTCGTAAAAACACTGATTTTTTGGGGACTAATCTCTGATTGTCATGATGAAAAATACGAATAATTTAATGAAAAGCTATTTAGAAATATTTATCCTGTATCTAAACATATTTTCTGGCTGTTTTTGGGTTTTTTTTTATTAAAAAGGATTTGTTGTAGAGAAAGGGTCTGAAACCAACAGTAAATATTACAGCAGTTTTAGTGGGTACATCATTAGCCACAAATGTGCATTAAATCAAGTATTTGGAAACATCAGTTATAACACTGTCATGTAGAAGTGGCTTGAGATCAGCATAGGTTGTAAAGAAACTGGACACAGACAGAGCTTGAAATGAGAAACATTAAAAGCTGCTAAGTTGCATCAAATCCTTCTGCGGAAGCTGCCAACTCCTCCCAACATGATTTTCCAAAATATTTTCAGTTCTGCTGGAGAGCCCTCAAGTATGTGCTTCCGGATTTGCCAAAATCACCCAAGTCTTGATGGCACCGTGCAGATGGACTCCTGTGGCCAAATCCCTGAAGGACAAGTCCAAATTTACAGATAGAAGCATCTGAGCTTACAGTTCTGGCACAGGACAACACTGATAGAGTACTGGTCTACTCTCTGTTTTCATCTTTCTTGGATGTTGCTTGGGAGATAGTCGCTGATAGCAGGACACACTGCAGCAAGTTGCTCATGTTTGCTGATTTGAGACTTCATTTTTCTGGCTTCCCTTCATAAAAACATCCGCAGCCCAAGTATCCCTGCTGAATAAAGCAGAGAGATTTATTCTCGGTTTCTTTAGCTGCTTCATTATGTGGAAGAGCTGTGGGAAAGGCTTACAGCCTCAAGAAGAAAGATGAAGCTGGGAGATAAAAAGAGAGAGTGAGAAAAGGGATGTATACAAAATGATGAGAATATGTATTGCACATCAACTGATATTTTTCACTGATCGATCCATTAAAAATGGGCCTTATTTGTGATAAGAATAGTAACTGTTTGACACTGGTATAACTCCGACAACCAATAATTACCTTGCAGCAATTATTCGGAGAGGTCGCTAATCAAAGATGATGCAAACAAAGACGATGATACTCATTTTCTAGGAAAAGCACATGCCTACCTGAGTCTTGCTCTGTATCCTCTGGGATCATCTTGACATTCATCCCAATTCTCAGGAAAAGGGAGATCTCCACAAAAATATCATAAAAGGGTCATCACGGAGAAACAACTTAGCAGAGAACTGAAATCCACTCTCTCCATCATAGGATGCTCGGTCAATTCAGATTCACAAAGGATGACTCATACCAGCTTCAGCCTATGTTGTTCTTCCATGAAAATACTTTACATTTCTATGATCTGTGCAGCACAGCGATCTTTTTGTTGAGAATAATAAAAGGGTTTTATCACAGGGACGGGTTTATCTGTGAATCTCAATCAGTCTCAATCTCAAATCTCTTCAAAGTTTGCCAGGTCCCCTAGTTTACCAGTCTGTGCCTCTGGCTTCTCATAGTAATTTTGAAATGGTTGCCAAGATGGTATATAATTGGGGCATTTGTCTTTTAAAGGCAGAGTTAATAGGTGCTCTGCAAGGATCCTTTGTACACATTTTGCCCTGTCGACGGTTCAGCTTGTTCCCTGAACCAGGTCTGCTTGAATATCAAACGTGGCAGCAAGTGGCAAACGTTTACCTCTGCCTTTCTCCAAGTGCGGTGTCTGAAACCATAAAATGAGAACAACAGAGAGACACAGATCTCCAGCAATTACAGGTGGCCCAAAGAGCTACATGAGAGACTCTTATTAGATAGCTTCCTAAGCAATTCTTTTCCATCTTTACTAGAAGGTCAAATCTCTGAAGTAGCTGCCTTCTCTTCTGTCCTTCATGCGACGATGTAAAGCAGGCTTCACCATACAAATAGCAAGTGCCTTCAAGAAAAGCATCAAAAGGAGTTTCATTTCTTCATACATCACTGCTCTCCAATATGATACAAAAGCCGCAGTGAGACTAGAACACAGTTACGGGGGAAGAAAATTACCACAACACTGGAAGATGTCCCAGAGGGGATCCTCACACCGAAGCGGATTTGTTCCTCCTCTAGCGACTGCTACCACAGCACCGTTTTTACAGCTCCGTGCTAGTTTCCCAGTTGAACTCCACATATTTTGCAATTATGTGCAGTAATTGAGCAAAACCTAATCTGGCTGTCTTTATTTAAAAAAGGAAGAAGAAAACCAGGGAAAGCAAGCATGGCTCACGTGGCAAGGCAGGGGCAGCAGTCTGGGGGGATTTGCTTGGGGAGTGACAAGGACAGCAATAGTGGTTTCCCATGTCTTCGCCCTTCACCAGCTGGAAGGTTTCTGAGCAGGAAACCACTTATTTTGGTAAATCCAATGGTATACTGTGAAACTCAACAAGAGAAAAAAAAAACCAAACTAGTATTCATCAAGAAAGTTCTTTGATTAAGGTGGAAAAATGCAAATTACTTCAAAGGGTAAAGTTGCGTGGCTTAAACATACATTAGCAAATACCTGCTAAAAAACTCAAATCTGATTTGGAAAGCAGCCCCAAAGCCTGTCTGGAAGTGCTCTTCTCTGTGGCATTGGATGCCACTAATGAAGGTCCAGATGCTGCAGTTGGCCAGGCACATGCCCAACTGCAATGACTTCTACTGGAAAGAAGTCTACTTCCACTACCAAAGCCACCCATGACAACCAGGCAAAAGTTAGAAATCTCCACCCGGAAGGCGAGCTGGTATCTTTGACTTCAGCGGCAACTCTTTTTTAGCTGTTGTCTTACGTGTGAACCCCGACTCTCCGTGCAGGATATAAGCCAAAAAATGGAGGTACACTGCAACGCATTTGGTAAACGTGCGATGGGGACCTTGGAGTGGCAACGGGAAATGGCAGCTCGATGGAAAGTAAGTCTTTGTCCAGCAGCACAGCTCAGCTCTTCCTGCTAGAGGAGTCAGATACCTCGGAGCAGGTATTTTGGTGCTTCATTGGGGATCATTCCATTTCCAAAAATTTGTTGGTCCTGAGGTCCCAATGAAATCAGCCCACAGCCTTTTGTATCACATGAGGACTTACCTCTTGGGGACCTTCTTGATGTATACCCAGTATCTTGAAAAATCGAATTTGTGTCCAGTATGATAATATCTGCATAAATTCACCTCTGAAATCAGCAAATATATTACTATTTGGCTGCTAAAAGTCAACAGTTCAAAAGGTGATTTTTTCCCCCACAGTTCTTGAAACTTCTCATGCATTTTCACTTACTGTCTTTCATCATTTTGAAATTGAAATGATTGTGCTTTGAGCAAGCATTCACCTCAGCATAAGGGAACAATCTTTATGATTTTCAGTGTCCTGAAATATGGGCATGAATGGTTCAGGTGACAATAAATTTTACTGCCAGATAAGACCATATATAGAGAGAACACATATTTGCCAGCGCAAAAGTTTTAAAGTAAGGACCAATTAATTTTTGTAGAAAGAATATTTTCCATATAAAAGAAATTCCATCTACTTTACAGTCCATTGCATTTTACTAGCTCTAATGTATATTTGGAAAGGAAAATAAAATTTTCCTTCTATACGGAACAAAACAAATTCATATTGAAAACATAACACATTAAAATATTCTTTCTGTGAATGTAATTATTCCATGCAAAATAAAAAAGCCAGCATCCTTATCTACAATATTATGTGGGTAGTTATTTAATTGCCAAATAAAATTCTACTGAGGGAAGGAGTAAATAAAAAAAAGAGCTGTCTAGCATGTGAACGACATCTGTCTTTTTTGCCTTACGAAAAAGGTTGAAGTACGACTATTTGCAAGTAGCATCGCATCCCAAGAATAATTTTTATATTGGCTAGATACACAGGATTATGTGTTGAAGCAGTTCAAATGCAGAACTTCTGGTACTGCTGGCTCTGGGTTGGAGCTGAGAGCCCACTGGGGCGTCTTGCTCTGGGGTGTACATCAAGGCAGTCCCCAAGAGATAAGGCCTCATGTGACTTATGGCTGCCATTACACCACCCTGTCGACCTAATGTCTTAAACGTGATGGACTCTTATCTGGAAGATAATTATCACGATCATCGGAAATATGCTTTAACTTTAGAAAATATCAATCACTTTAATTTGACAGCTGCAAAAGAAAAAAGTGTAATGAAGGTCAGTAGCAAAAACCGTAAAAGCTTGATCTGAATTTTAAACCCAAGAATTTAAAAAAGTCGGTGATCAAATACGGGAGAAAAACATGGGAGCAAAAACTTTTTTCTCGTAGCACGGATGTTAAAGACACAGATGTTAAGTGAGCAAGCTAAAGTCAGATAGAGTCAGGTTTCCAACTCTCATTGCTTACTGTGGATTTCAGCTGAAGCTTTTAAATCCAACAATGATGTGATTTAAAGGGAAAAAAAAACATGTGGAGCTCTGGAAGTCTGTGTTTGAATCCAGCCTGTCAACACCACCAGGAATTTTGCACTTGCTACCAATGAGGGGAAATACTTGTTTTAAAGCTCTCTGGTCTTTCTGTCGATGATTTTAGCTATCAGTTAATGTCTTTTTGAGTTTTAGGTATTCTTTTATGCACAGCCATGGATTTTTGCCAATGAGACTAGCGGTGGAAGGAATAGAAATGCAGATGGTAAAGAAAGTGGTTTGCAATTAGATATTTTTATGTTCCTTAATCCAGCCTGTGTCTTCAAAGGATAAATAAGAACAGGACACTGGGAAGTCATTTGCAGATGGGAACGCACGACAATAGTCACTTGGTGAAGGATTTCTAGAGATGGTTCTGTTCTAGATGGAAAACGTCCTTCATTAACTCCAGCTATTCTTAAACTGAGGCGCATGTAAAAAGATACTCCTGTTGTGGAAGAAGGACTGCACCATCCCATCCAAGAGACCAGGGGACACAGAGGGATGCTGTGTTATCAACTGCTTTTATTTGTGTCGTAAGCATTGGCATCAACAGTGAAGGTCTTCTGTAAAGATTTATGGTCTTATACATATAAACCTGAGGATCGACACTACTTAAGCTACGAAAATTAAGGCAAAACAAAATCAACCTCCTCACAGCGCATGGGAGCACCTCATGTGTCATAGACCAACAGAGCAGATCAAAGCTCCTCAGCCTTGGGAAGGAGGTAAGCTGGGCATAACCCTTCTGGGGCTGGAGCTCCTGGTCCCCAAGGAGACCCCATGTCTCACTGCTGGTGTCCCAAAGGCTCTGTGTGCCTGAAGGTCCCCACTTGTGCTTTGCTCTTCTCCACACTTGAGCACTTGAGCAGGTAGGAGGGTCCCACCAGGAAAAGACACCTCACTCATCATCAGTGCAGACTTAACCCTCACACACACCCCCAAACACCCTTCCCAAAGGTGGCGATTTTAAATCAGACTGAGAAGGCAACTCTCCCTTCCCCCTTCCTTTTATCAGTCTTGCTGAATGCCAGGCAAAATTTGCCTGAGATCCCTTTTTGGACGCGTAATTGCTGTTTGCCAGCTCCTGGCTCACGCTATCTGCAAACTGCGGATTTCCTCTCTCTTTTGTTAGCCACCGGTTCAAATGGCAAGGTTGATCAGAGCGGTAAACAGATGAGGTATTATTTACTTGCTCCCGTGCCAGCAGCACATAATTCAGGCTGGACAGACTGCAGCAATTATGATGCATTTTTCATTCACTCAGATGAATCAATTGCTTGCTTCACTTGCGCGTGAGCATGAAGTAACAAAACCAAGAACAAAAACAAAAATTAAAAAAATCAAACCCAGGCCCTTGCTTGTTGGGCAATAAACAGAGAGACAGTTTGTTTTTTAAGACCAACATTTACATGAAATTATCTTCTTATATAATTAACGGCCCCTTGTTAATAACCATTCCGCAAATAACTGTGTATCTATTGAAACAAACAGATGAATCATTATCATTTAGCACTTATAGGATAATAACAGGATCTAAAAACTATCAAAAAGGGAATACTTGAAAATCTACCAGAAAGTGGCACCTCCAGAGTAATACGAATGAGAAAAACGGAAAGACAGAAATACAAAAAGTTTTAAACATGCAAAACACCAGAGCCTCTGCACTCTGGTTCATGCCCGAAACGAGCTGATGGCGCTAGGTGCTGTACGCACACCCAGGAACAAATTGCTCATGCCTATAAAGGGGGGACGAACTAAAAAGAGAAGAAAGCCAAAAAGTGGAAGGAAAGGGATATGATTATGCCTGGCGATAGGCCTTTAAAAGTCCGTATGCACGGCTGACGTGGTTGCATACCATCTTCTGCTCAAAGCCACCCAGGATCATTCCCAAGACCCAAGCGGAGCTGGGAGGTTTCCTCACCTGAGCATGTGTAGCTCGCCCAGCTTCATACAAAAAAACCTGTGGACAAAATCCATTTCTCCTGCATGCCATGTTCTTGCTGTCACTATAAGATTCTCCCCCCCACCCCCCGCCACCTTTTCTAGAAGGAAAGAAATGAGCCAAAAAATGATATAGCTAATTTCAGAAATAACTCTAATTTAGACTTAAAGCCGCTGAAGCCATAATGGGGCTGTATTATGAATATGATTGTCTGAAGTTAACGCTCTCTTTTTATTCATTTGTCTAGCAATTTATTTGTAAAAAGTAAGCAAACTGAAATGAGCAGGCAATCAGCTGCCCTGACACAGTATTTTACCCAAGGGTATTCTCCAGGAACGGAGGCAGACTATTTCAGCCATACAATGTAATATTTATACCTCCATCATGAGAAGAACTCATGACCTTACTCCTAGTTGTAATGAAAAGGTATATATTAAAAAAATAACCCTCTTTTTATAATGAAAGACGTTGCAATACCCCAAACTCTAATACAAGTGGACAGAGATATTTTGAAGTATTGCAGGACGTATTCCATTGGAGAAACTATCACCAGGCGGTCTGTACGTCCGAATGAGCACCTGTACAAAGCAGTGTTTGGGAGAGTTTGCTTACATTTGGAGAGCTGTGATTTCAGCTTTTATATGAGCCGTACCAGCCTGACCTGTTTTACAGGGATCTTTGTCTTTTTTTTATGAAGCTAATTTGCGGGCAGACAAAAGTCGTCATCGCTGAGAAGCTGCTCCTCTTCCTTTCTCAAACCCAACCCGGCTGCAGAAAGAAACGCCTCGTGGCTTCAGTGCCCCTCTCACGTGCAGCGACTGATCAGGAGTAACTAGACAAATGGAAGAGTTTGTGGGGCAGTCCAAAAGATGAAGAAAAATCAGATATGGCATTTTTCTCTGGGGGAAGAGCTTTTTGAGGACCGCCTCTCTCACTGCTACAGTGGCAGGATGGGGTTAGATCCTTGCCAGGATGCCAACAGCAAGGGCTTTTTTAGTTGGCCAGGGTAAGAAGAAATCATCTATAGCTTTTCATTCATTGGAATAGATATTATGCAGGTCAAAATACCCTGCAGAAGATATTGCCACGTCTACACTGGTCATATAACTTAGTCCTCTTGCAACAGGCAGCATTTTGCTCTCGCTTGCCCCCGTGCTAATTCAGTGGGGTTCCTCCTGACCGACGTGGTAATAGCTAGAAACAGAGCTTGTCCCAGTACGTATGCGTCTGTAAAGGGTCTGAGAGCGGTGGGTAACCACCAAAAACGAGCCAGAGGCATGTGAGAGTCTCTGCTGGAATGAAAGAACAGCCCTTTCAAAATAATAATACAGGCTCCAGGCACAAAATGGGAGAGGATTGTGGTAATATGCCGAGACCGCGCTGTGCTCCCTCCTCCATCCCTCTGCACAGCCCAGAGCCAGGTCCAAGCTCACGAACACCTCTTTTAGGGTAATTCCAGGGCAGAAGGAAAAGACACACAGTAAGATGAAAGACAGTCTGCACCGGTGTTTCTCCTTGCTGGAGTCACGACCACTGAAAAAGAGAATATTGTTCCCGTAACAAAGGTGGATATTGTGAACCCAAGCGGATGATGATGAGCATTGGCAACAGACTTCCTGTATCAGCGAGCGGGAAGGCTAAATTATACCAGGGAAAAATTAGGATTAAAATAACTATATGATTAATTTCCTATTTTACCTGGAATAAATAAACCTTTACCTCTGTAGCTATTGTTATAATAGCTGGGCTGGTATGCTGGTATCTGCTAAAGAGCTAACATATTTAGTTTTATTGTTTTGTCAAAATATTAAGAATATCAATATATCTCCATAATTCAGTGTTATACAAAGAAGCATTTTTGTGCCATATATAGCAAAGATTGTATTATACTTTTGAGATCATAGGTAATGATGACAAAGTGATCTGTGTTCAATTTCAGCATTAATGTCTGGTTTGAACAAAGCCTGAAATATGGTCTGGGAGCTAAGAGGCTTTAATATTAAGATCTTTAACTGTAATTTATGTGACAGAAGATAGGGTTTAGCATAATAAAATGTAATGGGCTCCTAGAATGAAGAGGACTAAGAGACAATTGAAAACAAGGTAAAAATGGTAAATTATAAATAACAATAAATTTACCTTTATGTTGTTACTTCATTTATTTTTGATTTGTTAGACAGGCTCTGTAATTTCTCATTTTGCTACATTTGGAACCAGGCATTTCTGCACCTCAGGAATAAAGGGTCGAAGGCACAGCAATACTCTTGGACCACTCTTATGAAAGCTGTATTAGGGCTCCAAATAGAAACCCTCTTTTTCTCCAGAGATTGTAATTTACCTGTAAAAATTCAGCCTGACTTGAATTTCAACACAAAAACACCTGGGGAGCAAATGTATTTGCTGGTTTTACCTCCAAAACCAGTTTGGCTTTTCTTGAAGTTGCTTAAATGTAAAAAAATGAAGAACATCTGTAACAGTTTTCAATATTTGTTGGAAACCAGTGCGTTGAAAGGCAAATGGCTTTAATAATGAGCCGGCCTTTTTGCAAGGTATATTTTGCAAGGCATTTGTAGATGGTGACAACTCAGCGAAGCCTCTCCCCGTTACAAGCGAGATTCCGCACAGGTAGCACTGCACACCAAAGTGAAGAGTGGGCCGTAAGAATTTATCTGAAAGTCTGCTGAAACAGACAAAAACCTCTCCACTTCTTTGAAGGTCTCTGGACCAGGCCCTTTGAGCCCTGCAGTGGCACGTCTGGAAGGAATCAGGTATATCAGGGAAAAAATCTGATACATTTTGCTTCTTTTCTGATTTTCCAGATCCGGGTCTTCTAGCAACCTTTTTTTTTTTCTGGGGGGGGATAGCTGACAGGGCAGCCTGATCTTTCAGTCTACTTTGCATATGACCAGCTTCAGCCTCTGTGTGGCTCCTTTTTTACAGTGGCTCATGAATGGTTTAATTTTTGCAGGCTCTGGAAATTCAAATAATTTTTCCCCTCCAGATTTCTAATTTTTGCCTTTCCTGAGGTTCAGTTCTTGTTTTAGGTCCACAGGTTGGGCTGCTCTCCCAAAGCAAGATGGGCATAAGCTTGCTGCATCCCTTTGCAAGGGCTCTCATTTCTTTTTTTTTCCCTAATATGAATTTAATTGTTTTTATATTACTGATATTTATAAAAAACACTCACACGTCTTATGGACAAAGATAGAGGCACCTTTTAGTGGCAAAGAACTGGGATTTCCCTTTTCCTCATTTCTTAGAATTTTGCCTCCTTTGGTCCTGGTCTGGTCCAAGATTGGTGATAGAGAGGAATGAGACTACATGTGTGTGACACTTGTAAAGGAACACTGTTCATAAAAGTAGGTGATTTTTTTCAAGTTAAACTCCTAAGGAAAAAATTCATTAAAACTCCTAAGGGAAAAATACAAATCTTATGGGGAATGGAGTTTTCTTTCTTCATTACAGCAGAATGTTGCAGCAGCAGAACCAGCAGAATAACATGACATAAAACAGGAAAATAAAGCAGATCCTTGTGCTAAAGAATTAAAGAAGGCAATGACACTATAATAGTCACAGTCCTGGGTAAGGATCCTACTTCTCCAGGTCTTGGACTTCTCCAGGGACCGGCTTTGGTCATTCTCGTGTACACGAAGAGGGCAAAGCTCAGTGATTCTTGAGGGTATTTCCACCCCTACCTTCAGTGTTACAATTATTATATATATGCTTGGTATAGGCCAATGACCTAATAATATCCTTTTATGTATAACTGGCCTGATCTATAGACCATTGAAATAACTGAAAAGCCTTATTGTCTTCTATAGAAACCGGACTGGAGTCTCACAGGAGCAGAAATCAAGCCTGAGATTAGAAAAGGTTAAAAAGAAAATCTATGGCATTTCAAAGAAGTAACGCTGATGAAAAATAAATTAAAATAAATAGAAGGTTTTAATAACAATTAATAAAACATGCTGTGAACACCTTATAAATGACTGATACATAACAAATGAAACATACAAATGTATTCATTAGCTAAGATTATCATACATAATAATTACATTGTCTGAAAAATTTATAAGGGGAAATTCCTGTCCTCAGATACATTTGTGCAGCTTTCACTTACTTCAATGCAAACCCGCATGGGTACTCACAACTAGAATGCGGCCCTGGGTGCGCGTGTATTAATAATGCTGGGAAGGGAGTTCCACGCTCTAAGAAGTGTATAAATTCATCCTGCTGTATTTCTTATTTAAAAACCATGCTGTGTGTTAAATGAAATTCCGTAGCCCAAGGAATCTTTGCTGCAACCCCGCATTCTGCATAAGTGAAAGCTGTTACTATAGGAAACATGATTTATGAGAAAAAGTTTTCTTTGTTTCGGTTCAGTTTTCTTAGACTTCATCTGTCCACGTATGTCGGCATCCAGCGCCCGTGATCACACTGTGTAGGCAAGCGTTGGATTAAATTTACTTCTGAAATGAGTGGAAACTTTGTTTGGAAAGGCACTGACTTGTGTTGGATGGGGAGTCCCAAAGGCTGATCGTGGGGATGATCAGCTCTTCAACGGCTTGGTCTGGCCACGACTTCCAGATGGTTCAGAGGGACAATGGGTAGCAAAAGAGTTTGTTTGGTATTTTATCCTGTGAAATGTTGCTTCTGTGTTTGGGATATTGTGTAAAATCAAGGTCTTGGCCAGGAAAGTTGTGCATAGGCGCTGCTTCCACTAGAAAGGACATCTACCCAAGCGTCATGGTAGTACCAGCACAAACCACTCCGCCACCTGTACCAGCATAGGCAGTCGAGGATGCAAAGGATCTGAGGCCAACTATACTCCAACTGAGGAAGAAAATTGGTTCTGTTTCACCTCAAACCAGGACACCAAGTTGACTTTCAGGTCAAATAAAAAAAAATCTATAAATGGAACTAAATTCTCAAATACTTAGGCCCAGCAACCACCATCACGGTTGTCTCCCGTCAGCGATGGTCCCTGGCTTTCTGCAATATCAGTATCTGTGTGATCAAGGGACCTGGCTCTCGAGTGCTGAATTTTCCCCGGCTCCTTTTGGAAGATTATCCTCCTAGGCACGTCTACAAAGAGGATGAGTTCCCTCCCTGGGAGAGCCGTCAATATCAGATAGGTGTGTACCATTCAAAAGTTAAGCAGAAATAGGCAGACCTGGAGAGGAGATCAAAGGTTATCAACAGCAGCGAGCTTTAACGAAGATTGTAGAGGAGAAAAGTAAAGGCTGATTTCAGGACGTGGCCATTGTATTCAGTTCCAGCTACAAACGAGGCGAATTTGAGGATCAGATACGCAAGTGCAGGTGGTGGAGGACTGTAGCAACAAAGTCAAAGAGTTTGAAAGAAAGCCAGGCTTTTTTTTTAAAACAAAATACTTACAATTTATTCACTTGGGAAATGATATTCCTTTCCTGCCTTATCAGCTGATGGCATTTCTGCTCCTGTGAAATCTGACCCCTGGGTGGAACACACAAGATAATGCAGACGGAAGAATTTTGCTTTGCCTACGTAAAATTAGAGATGCGCATTCCCTGTGCTATTGCTAAATTATCCCGCAGGCCTAGGGCCACAGAGCTCGAGACCCATGTGAAAAGATCCACAAACCATTTCTCTGCAAGACATGTGAAGCACACGCTACATATTTCTTTGGATTTTTTCTGCGTATTGCCTAGACAATGACTGCTTCAGATTAATAAGTATGTTTTAAACTCAATAACACATGCCTTTAAAATAAACACTCTTTCTTTATTAATTGCCGGAATTTGCCATGACACATATCTGAGTGGCTCTGGTGTAACAGGTTTTAGGATTTGATTACAGCACCATCTACTGGGTATTGAACTTCTTATTTCCCCAAACCCTTCCTGGTATTTCTTTCTACTGCAGTAAAAGTAGAGGATCACATCCAGAAGACGATTCCAGTAAAAAAAAATGTTATTTCATTAGGGCCTAAACCCGAAGGCTGTTTAAATCAGTGCAAAGATTCATTAACTTCAGTGGAATTTGGACTGGGCTCTTTCCAATGATGCTCAGTTTGAGAGTCATATTTAAATTACCGGCTTGGCCGCAGTGATGAAAAACAGATCTGAAGAGTGCGGCAGCATGTTTACTGCAATACGTTCCATATAATTGTAACAAGGGATCATCCATTTAACTAATAAGGGCATTATAGCACTGAATGGGCGTGCCTAGACAGGTAGGAATAAGCAAACAAATGTGATGTCCCCAGGCAAAGCAACGGAATGGCAGCAGAAAGCATTGAATTAATTTAAAGAAAGAAATTTTACTTAAGGGATTAATCAGTTAGACTTAACTCATACCATGTAATAGGAATCCCTTGTATTACTTGCAAAAAATTGATTTCCTGCTGGAGAGGGGATATGTTTAAAAGCTGATTAGTGCAAGCAACGCTTAGAATATTTTCATTCCCTAATGATTGTTTGTTTTGCACATAATCCAGGCTCCCACTGACTTTTACACAGCTCTAAGTGTTCTGGACATAACCCTGCTAACATCTGAGTAGTGCTGTATGCCATCTGTTAGTGCCACCATCCTTAGGCGACTAACTGCTCAATCCAGCAACGCAAAATCTTTCGTAGTAGGTAGTGCTCTTGTTTTATGCCCATAAACAGATTTCTTGTACCCTTTATCTGAGAAAATATGGGGAAAGACTGGCATATAGCTATTACTAACAGAGCTGGCAAAAGTAGGAGCTGACCCAAAGTCCCCTCCTGCCAGAGCCCTTGTCCTTGGGGCAAAATTTGTATTTTGGACCACCTGGATGGCAGGTCTGACAGCCCCAGCCCTGTGGTGCTCCCCAAAAAGCACCTCACAGCCCTTCTCCCCTCCATTCCCATTTGTTATTACATAGAGAGACTGGCCATGCTGTTGTGCTATGCTGTGATGGATGAATGCGTACAAAAATGTCCCCTCCTGATCGACCTTGTTCTCCATCACTTCCAGCCGTGTACCAGCTCTGAACTGGCCGAGGAACTATATGAACAAATCCCAGAAGGTGGTCTGAGTCCAAAAGGGCAGACTCACTTGCTCTTTTCATCTACTAACACTTGATGAATACTTCCTTGGGATATTCTGTGTCGTCGAAAGACAAATTCACACTTTCCAAAGGAAGAAAAAATCAAAACAGAAACCTACTAACTAAGACTTTGCAATGGCACTGATGTGGGAAAGTGCGGTGGTAAAAAATACTATTCAGGTAAGAAAATGAAACCCTGTGCAGAATGAAGTAGATGGCAAAATCTCATGCGTGGTTGTTAGGGATGAGCTCTCACTGCTCCATCTTCATATGTGTGATTGGTTTTGCTCATTTCAGAACAGCCAGGAACAGCTCTTCCAGTTGTCTTAGCTGAAGGACAACTGGTAAAGGCGGCCTAAACAGCCATCCTCAGCATTGTCACCTTTTCCTCAGCCTCCTCGGGATTGATACTGGGTGAAAGCTAGAAGTGCTGCAGGACATCCTTATCTCACGCTGAATCCAGTCACACAAGTCTTGCGATAGGATTATGGAGTGTCTCTGTCATTGTTACTGATAGTCTTGGCTCTGTGCACTCCTGGCAAACCATCCAAGGGGCCTCCCTTGACTGAGTGTGACTCCGGATCTCCTTCAGTTTCCACCAGAACATTCCTCCTGATGTCTAAACCCTCTGTTTCTGCAATGAAACCTGTTTATTATTTCACTAAACCCATCAAGTTTCTCATCTTCTCTTTTTGTGAAAGGCTTCAACATGTTTGAAGGCTGTTATATGTCTTTGCTTGATCCATTGAATTTCTGTGTTCTCACTGCTGGTGAAGACCCCACATGAAAAGTTATATTCTTTGCATAAGGTCACCCAATAGTTCGTGCAGCCTGGCTTTAGTGAGAATGAAGGATGAGCCCAGCCTCAAACCAAGTTTTTTGTGGTTGTGCTCATGAAAGAGAAGCTGCAAGGTCAAGCCACAAGTTTTGAAAATGCTTGCATGCAAAGCTTTGATGTACCCCGGTACAAGTATAAATATAGCAGTTGGACCATGCTATTTATTGTTCAGGCTTTATTGTCTGGATAACATGAATTTTCTCTTTGTTTTATTAGGAAGGGTTTTTTTCCCCCCAACACAGTAGAGGTCTGTACTGCATGGGGCAGAACTTTGATCGAAACAAAACTTTGATTTGGGGTACGAAATTGTGGAAATTTGTTTCTTATAGCTAATATCAGCATATTTTGTTACTAGATGCCTGGTATCAGCTAAAGACTGGATGCTGTCTTGTAGGATCCTTTTGAAGTCGATCTGTTCCAAAAGGCTTATGAGCCATTTTGAAACCATGTTGTTAATTCCCTTCTGATCACAGTAAAGCAGAGATTTTGCTGGCCAAAAAGGTATGTTTAGATGTTCTGTGCTTCTTGGTAGTCTACTGTGACAGATTGCTAGGTGTTCCTGTCACCCTGCCAATGAGGAGAAGGACAATCGTGCAGCTGAAGTGGGTTGATCTCCGCTGCCGTGGCATGGAGGGGACATACGAGAGGTGGTGGGGGTGTTTGTGCTGGACTTTCCCCGGGCACAGGGGAGGGTTGCAACGACAAAGGCAGGGTACATGCGGCTAATGGCAAGGAGAGAGAGGAACCACCGGAGGAGCTCAAATGGGAATACTAAGCAATCAGGCCATGGTAATTAAGCGATGACAATAGGATGGTTTGTCTGTCTGTCTATCAACCTATCTACCTGTAATCACCGTGCATAACTGTAATGCATTTCCTACCATTTGTCTTGCCATTTTCTTAAGCGTGCAACATTTACATCTAGTTTTATAATTCTTCTATTTTCATAATTCTTACTGTCCTCTGAGGCTTACAGGGAGCTGGAGGAAAATCTAGGAGAGCTGAAGCTTTCCTGAAAGGCCTTTTAGCTTGATGGAGAGCAAAGGGATGATGGCGATTGTGTTGATGAGGAGGATGGTGTCTGTGGTGACGAATGGCAACTCACAGACGTTTGGTAGCCTCGCTAGACAGGGACTCCACACTTGTTATTTTCAGGATTATTTTGTCCCACATTCCACCTTGCAATAGATCCTTTCTGAAAGGTATTATAACACATTTTTCTTAGCTGCAGACTGAAACCAGTGCAGAAAATGGGGCTACCTGATGAAATACCCTGTTTAGTTCACCGGCGGTAGGACATTTAAACCCTGCACCTCCAAAACAGAATGTCAGAATGTGCTAGAAGCAAGTGGCCTTGCCTGTGCCTTCAGAGAGGTACGTAACGGAGTGATGTTTGATCTGAGGCAATCCGATGAAAAATATTCAGGACCGTAGGAAGATGAAATGCCTCCTTCCGTATGTATGAGTTTTACTAAGCTAGTAATCCGCAGTTTAAAGAACTTTCTTAAATTTAATAAAGAGGTTATTTTAAACTTAGATCTGCAAAACACTCATACCTCCAGCACATTGCCTCAGTGAAATATCCCTCTACATGAAAATATAGACAGTTAGTTTTTTCTTCCAAAGTGAAACACTGCAAGGTCTTTCATTACTGGTTTATTATGCTTTCTGTATCTTTGCTCATTTTTCACCAGTATTGCATTAAGTATTGATATTGATTTCTTGTAAATGGTACTGAAATGGATGGCTCACAGTTTTTGTTATTGTTCTGTAGCACTTGTATGTAATTTATTATAGCTGCAATGGAACCTGCCCCTTGCTGCCAGGGTTTAAATTAAATGTGCCATGTTTTGGCCCCTAGTAGTCACATACATTTCTCATTCTAGATCTAAAAGTGTTCTGTATAAAGTTACTTTTATAATTACTTCCTTGATATTGTTTTAAAAGTTTATTTCAATAATTTTCGTAATTAATATGTACTATATTGGTTGAATTAATAGTATTTTTCTTTTCCATTACAGAGACAAATTGCTGTCCTGTAAAAGTAACATGGAGTAGCTGGTAGTCGTGACTGGCTTTTCTCCTTCTGAGAGAAAAAGGGCAAATCAGCTCCCACCGCTTTCAGTGTGTGGTGGATCTACGGCTTTACTCATGCATGGACTCCCAAAAAGGTCATAATGGAAGAAAAAAATTGGTATTGACACTGAGGAGGGGAAGCCCTACTGGAAGGGCATTTCTCCGGACCACGCTTTAATGCAGTGGACTTACATTTGGCACAAAACCTGACTCGGAACCATCGATTAACTTGACTTTCTGAGAATAGAGCTATAGCAGTGACAAAAACGAAGTAAAACAAAGAAACTCCCCACACCAAATATCTCTGTACTTGTGGTTCCTTCACGTAGGGTTCATAGAGAAGAAAATATTGATTGAGAGAACACTAGCGGTTTAAAGGAAAAAACCCTGATTGATAGGACACTATCAATGGCATTGGGATTGAAAGAGACTTATTATATATTTCCCAGTTTTTGCTGCCATTTTTAATAGAAATAAACTTTGCTATTCTGGCAGGGAGTTAGCATTTTTTTTCTCTTCCCATGAGAAATCTTGTGCTACAGGATTTGAAAGGATTGGGATGAAGGAAGGGGAGCCATTAGGTGCTTTGTTCACCGCACCTGAAGGGTCTCTGTGGTTCCTCTTGCTGGTTTCCTGTAGGTGCATCTCCAGCTCTGGACTGGTGGACGTTACTAAGCCATTAGTGTTGCACCCACAAACTTGTATTGGTGTAAAGCACATTACTTCTAAATTGTTTTAGATGTCATTTATAATGAAACTCGGAGCTTTTCACACCAGATTAACTGAAACCCTTTAAAAAAGTCTTAGTTCCAGTTCACCGAATAAATCCAATTGCCATCTCACAAGCTCTTCTTGGGCTTTTCCTCCCCTTGATTTTGGGCAGTGCCCCTTATTCTTCCCCTGACAGTTTAAATAGGTCTGTCCCAGTCAATTCCCTCTGCTCATCCCACAGAGCGGCCGGACTCATCCCCCAGGCCTTTGTAAATGGGTCCTTTGAAGCAAGCCAGGAGTATTTTCACAACAAGCGAGCTCACAGCCACATTTCAAAAATTCAAGGTTTATGCAACAAAGTGGCTGAAGTCACTGTTTTTAAGGTTGACGTGAACACAAAGCAAGGCACAGCCATAATTCTCAGGCAACACAAGGTTTCAACAAGGCAGGGGCGTGCTGTTCCATCACTGGGAAGGGTGCTCTACTCGTGAAAGGGTGTTGCATTAACAAAAAAGCATCTTTAAGGCGTATTATATAGATCTGTAGTTTGCTGCCTCAACCAGGTTATGGCCAAATCCTCCACCCTTGTGGCAAGTCTTTCAACAAGATCTACAGGAGAAGTTCTCAGCTGCAAGCCTGGGCGTTATTTTGGCGCCTTTGGTCTAAGACTTGACCAACTAGGAATCAAGGGGGAAGCTGGTGAAAGGGAGTGGGAAATTGGGGCAGGGAAAGCAGCAACCCCCCCTGGATGCTGTGGAGATGCTGGGGTGTCACCTCATCCCTGGGAGGTTGCTCCAGGGCTGGCTTGAAAGTGGCAAAACCTGGCAGGGTTCAAGATTTCTTTCTCAGAGGAAGGGGGTGGGAACGGATCAGAATATTGTGCAGGTGTTGCTGCAGAGCCAGAAGTGGACTGAGCTCCAATGGAGATGGAGAGCAGCTCTGCTTGCTGTCAGGGGTAGGTGCATCACTGATAAGAACATGTCTGGACCTTAAGCATTTTCCTAGAGCTATTCATGACCTTAAAGTGACTTTAAAGCCATCCTCAGGATTAGTCAAGCAGAGCAGCTCCTTGGATTTGATGCACAAGCCTGGCCTGATGCAGGGCTGAGCTCCTAGCCTGGGAAAGGAGAGCAGGAAGGACATTTAACTTCCACAAGGCATCAGCGCACACCAGAACTATAAAAGAGAGGGAAGATGACAAGGTGAATATCGCTAGTTAAAAATAGAACATAGAATTTTATATAGTTGTGAAATCCCTCACTGGTGCGTAGCTGAAGTGACTTGTTTTCATCCAGGAACTCCTTGCATATGCAGACAACATAATAATGCATTTCTGTCACCTGCAACAGTGTGTACCGTGCTTTTTGCCATGAACTGTTGTCCTCTTGTGGTTATTCTGGAACCGAAAAAAGCCTCCTGGGCTATAAAAGTCTGATTTATGTTTTAATTTAAGCTTCGCAGGTTTAAACTCAATATTTATCTTTTTGCCTATATTTATTTCCTTACGTGAAAATCCGCGGACAGGACTGTTCTGGTGATTCGCTCTTGGGCTCTTTGCCTTGCTCCTCACATGTTTACGATTACACTGATAAAAAGTACTGCTGAGCTGTGACTACACCCATCACTTACCTGGCACTGAAATGTTGAGCTGTAGGTAAGGGACAAGTCACCCAAATATAATTTCGATGAAAAAAAAGAGGCTTTGGGTTTAGAGCATCACTCAGTGGCTCCAACCTAAGCCATTCTATGATTCTGTGGTTCATTGTTTGCCAGTCACTGCAATATACGATATAAATGGAGCAAAGTTGCATCCTTTTGTATTTTGCTATTAAAACTGCTGTGGACAGAGAATGAATAAAAATGGAGGGTGAAATATTTCATTTCTGACTGATGTTTTCAGCAGAGGAAGACTGGAAGGAGGAAACAGTGGACGCCCAGGTCTGATCTAGCTTTCCAACAGCCCCTGCGCACGGAGCACCAGGGATGCAATGGTGAAGGGTGGCTCAATGTGTAGAAACGGGGTTGCCCTGGGCGTGGGTGATTTAATGCCTCAGTGGGATGGACACAGTGGGTGTGCAGCATCCCAGCAGCTTAGTGCCGTACAAACAGAATGGGAGTCTTGATTTTCTTGATTTTCCTTGGGTGTTTTAAGGAATGATTACATTATTTTGCCATATTTGCAGGCTTTTCGTTTTCTTGGCCTTTCATCGTGTTAAAACTTGTATGTGTGTGTATGTACAAAGAGAGAGACAGGGTCTGATTAATGAAGAACCAAGACTTAAACAGGGATAGTGCCTGGTTTTTTTAGCAGTATAGCTGAATGATAGCATTTCCAAGGAAAACCTTCCTAACAGGAAGCTGGTCCTGTATTTTCTTTGACTCTTCGCAGTTTGTTATTCAGATTTCTACAACCATAAAGGCTAAGAGACACAGCAAGGTAAGGCCATAACCTGCGTTAAGAGGTGAGGAATTTGTCTCTCAGCAAATTCCCATTTCTGAAGAGCTCTCTGGGGCATTTGCAGTGATGTGAAATAATCGGTGCTGTGGGTGGGCAGTGTGGTGGTGCAAAGGAGGCAGCTGAGCTCCAACAGGCACTGTTCAGGAGACAACACAAGGAAGGGGTAACATGGAGCAATGGGGTGAAACTGGGCAAGGCAAACTCTGCATGAAATATCAGGAAAAATCTCCTCTTGGTTCTCCCAATTACCCATGAAACTCTACCAATGTATGTTCTGCCATCCCAGCTACGTGATGGTTGAAGACCAGACTGAGAGGAATGAAATTGCTCCTTTTCTCAAGGAAAATCAGGAATTGAAGTCATACCTCTCTTGATCATAGAATCATAGAATAGTTTGGGTTGAAAGGGACCTTTAAGGGCCATCTAGTCCAACCTTCTCTACAATGAACAGGGACACCTTCGACCAGATCAGGTTGCTCAAAGCCCCGTCCAAACTGACTTTGAATGTTTCCAGGGATGGGGCATCTCCCACTTCTCTGGGCAACCTGAGCCAGTGTCTCACCACCCACAGCGTGAAAAATCTCTTCCTTATATCTAGTCTAAATCTACCCTCTTTTAGTTTAAAACCATTACCCCTTGTCCTGTTGTTACAGGTCCTGCTAAAAAGTTTGTCCACATCTGTCTCGTAAGCCCCCTAATTGATGAGATAGTTCAACCCAGACGACTGCATTGTTTTGCACAGACATACTCTCAGATACAATATTTGCAAATCCTGCATATTTTTCTTATCTCACTATAGGATGGTGTGCAATTTTAGCAGCAGGATCATTCTGCTGCTATAGCACTGGGTTGTCTCCTGTGTTGTGACCTCTGTGCCTTTTGTGGAACCACTCACG
The DNA here is from genome assembly GCA_013396915.1 of Stercorarius parasiticus. NCBI lineage: Eukaryota > Metazoa > Chordata > Aves > Charadriiformes > Stercorariidae > Stercorarius > Stercorarius parasiticus. Next base: position 208,717 of record VWZL01002701.1, read on the forward strand.
TCTCTCAAGCTTTGCTCTTCAGGTGCACGAGAATAGCACAGTGAACTTTCTGCATGTTTTCTTAATTGCTGCTACACTGAGAATTGTATTAAAGGCTCCAAGGAGACATTATAGCAGCCTTCCAGTACCTTAAGGGGGCCTACAGGAAGGATGGGGAGGGACTCTTGATCAGGGAGTGTAATGATAGGATGAGGGATAACGGCTTCAAACTGGAAGAGGGGAGATTTAGATTAGATATTAGGAAGAAATTGTTTGCTGTGAGGGTGGTGAACCCCTGGCCCAGGTTGCCCAGAGAAGCTGTGGCTGCCCCATCCCTGGAGGTGTTCAAGGCCAGGTTGGACGGGGCTTGGAGCAACCTGGTGTGGTGGGAGGTGTCCCTGCCCAGGGCAGGGGGGTTGGAACTAGATGGTCTTTAAGGTCCCTTCCAACCCAAACCATTCTATGATTCTATGAAATAGGGTGAATCTCAGAAATGTACGCTTTCAGATAGGTATTAGGTAATACAAAGCCTTCATTTTACCAAAATTCGCCTTTTCCACAAATATAGACAACTTTTAAAATCCATCATATCCATTTTTTTTTCCCTTCAACGATCCAAAAGCATCAAGGAGAGATAATTACTGAACAAACTTCAATCACTGCAAGGCAAGGTTTGGTTTGCTTTTGGGCTGTCTAAGCCCCGGTCAATGAAAACATGGTCCCCAGGTCTCAGAGCTGGAAGGTACCGTCATGATATGGATAATATCTGACTTCCTGATCTTCCCCCCGCCCCATGTCTGTTTCTTGTTTTACCCTAAATAAAAGTTTGTTTTAAACAGCACTGTTCTGTGTGTAACATATCAAATAATGTGCCAAAAGGTTCTTTGCTTGGTAATCATGCAAATTGTTTTTGCTGGGCCTTAGACCGCGGTTGTCAACTACAAACCCCCCTCAGTCTCCAGTTGGTGATTAATTTCAGCCACTATATTCACACTGAGCTTTTTGCTGCAGTTACTGGATTTGTCTGGAGCTTTGCATTGCAGAAAGAAAATGGATTTATTGAGAAGATAAAGAAGAAAAAGTCATCTCCTCCTCGATTTTTTTCCCCCAAAAGGCAAATTAGCAACCCAGGTGTCTTAGTTTCCCCATCGGAAGGAATCGCTTATGTTATTTTTGCTTTATGTTAGTTTGTTCAAGTCCCCTGAGAGCAACAGGTCCAGAATCCAGAGCTCATATTGCAACGGTGATGATGTGTTTTGCAGTAGCGCGGTGGAAAAATCTGAGCATCAGCGGCGCTAATCTGATCTATCAGTATTGGTGTCCCACACCTCAGCCCCAGTGCAGGAAATTAAAGAATGGGATCTGCAAGGGAACTATTTCATAATGCTTTAAACAAATGAACTTCTTAACATTTTATGATCTCTGGAAGATTGTTTTGTTGGTAGCAATACTGCCTGCAGTGCAAAGCGTTTGCTGAAAAAAATCAGCGGCGTGGCGGTCGTGTCAGCTACAGCCCAGAAAAACTCCTCTGAGGACACTTACTGAGCTTATCATTACCGGGTAAATTACTCAATCATCGTCAATTTTCATTTGGGCTGACTTTTACGGCAAGAACTGGCCCAAACCTAGGACTGCAGCTTGCTCTGTATGGAAAAATCACCCGCTTCACCCCGTCTCTCTCCCAGATGCCACCAGAAGCCTTTTGCTGATGTGGGCAGTGCACAAATCAAGTAACCTCCCACGGTTTTTTTCCCCTGCTTGGTTCAGAGGGATTTGAGATGATAGGTGACCATTAAAGCTTTTTGCTGGTTTATGCTATTTAGAATCTCTTGTCCCCTCCTTTTATACCATTTCCAGGAAATTTCAATTCACTTTACTGCCCCTTTGCCGTCCTCTGAACCGCAAGAGGGGTAGAGGGAGACGTCCAGCCCTGAATCAGCAGGCTGCGGCTCTCCTCAGGAGCACCAGATCCTGTCTGAAGAGAAATAAATGCAGTCTGTGCTCAGCGAGAGGCTCTGGCAGAGCTTCAGACTAACGTCTCCTGTTAATTTCAGAGTCCCCTCAAGAGAAAAAAGGCATATAAAAAGGAAGCAGAAATTCCTCAAGGATAACGGTAATGTACCCTATCCACAAATTACCAGCAGACCTTTACAGTAGCTTATCGCCTATAAAAAGCTTCAGAGTAGTCATTACAGTCATTGAGCTGATGGTAGTTTTATGACTTTTACTCACCATAAGGCAAGGCAGCGGTAGCCTGATGCAAAACCGCTTCAGAGGGGCCGGCAGGTAGCTCAGCCCCAGCGAGCATCCCCGGGGCCTCCCGCGCCAGCGGCGTCACCCACCGGTTGCCGAGATGGAGAAGGATGGGGAGATGGAGCTATAAACCCCCAAATGGCTGCAAGGGGCTCGGGGGCTCGGTTGAAAGCTGCCATCAGCCCGGCTTTGCGCAGGGAGAGGATACGAGCTCTGCCAGGCCTGGCACCCCAAAGGTCTAGGGAGATTTGTCCTTCCTCCCTATATCCCTGCTTCTCCAGGGGCTTATTCCGTGCCTGTCCCCCAGGCAGATGCTTTAAAGGTGAGTCCCTGCTGGGTCGTGTGTGTGCCTTGGGGCTGGTACCCAGGTGTGATAAAAATGCTCCTGCCACACGGGCATCCCACCCCTCCATCAGCAGCCTCCTCCTCTCCTTCGCTTCCCTCAGGCCCGTGTCTGCAAGATTCCCAAATTCCTCCCCGGTCTCTGATAAACACAGTGCTATTTCAAATGCTTGCAAATGATTTCATTTGAATAGTGAAAAAGAACACTAGGCTGTGCTTCCCCATCTTTTGCATGTGGTCAAACTGTCCCCCAAGGTCTGTGCAACTGAACCCGTGAGGAGCACCCAGAGGCGGGTTACTGGAGTGTAACTGGTTTTAAAAGCACGTACAGACACTCTGATGCACATGACCAGCTGTTTTCTTGAAACACAGACACGATGCTGTTTTAGGTGTCTCCTCTGCAGTGGTTTTCTCGTGGGGCCGCTACTCATGACTCTGTAGGAACATCAGGCTGTTCAGCCCTGCCACAGGCTCTACAGCTGATTAGGTGTTGGCGGTCCCAGACAGCTGTGCGCTGTGTTACATCAAGAATCAGCATGGAAGAACCATCCTCCCGTAGCTAATCGTTAATGTATGGTGCATCAGGCACAATGACCTGAGGTGTTGCTTACGTGGAGAGGAACAGAGAGTACGTTACGCACTGCCATGCTTGTGTGTCTTCGCGCAGCAGGGCAATGTGAAGGATGCAGAGGCTGCAATGCCTCCGCTGCTGTCAACTCCAGCAGATCCAGCCCTTGCTGCTGGGACAGCATGTCTTTCTGGAGGTGAGTGGCTTTCCAGGAGGCTCTGCATGAGGTTGAAAAGACACATCGGCCAAAGTCCAGGAAATAAATTGCTATACTAATTATTAGGGTGTTTGGGCCACATTGTTCCTGAACACTGGGCAGCAAAAAAAAAAAAAGAAAATCCTCTGACAGCAAGCATTTGCTGAATAAACAAGAACAATCACAACCAAAGCTCAATAAGGAGGAGACAGAGATAGTCAGCTGGTCTTGCTGGTCATCTCTGCCCAGGACAGTGAGACGGAGTTACAGACCTTTAAGGGAGCTGTACCAGGTACAAGGGGAGTGCTGGAGGAAGCACAAGGGATGGCTATATGGAAGCCGATGGACAGGGAAGCTGGTCTCCTGGGAACGTGGAGGAGAGTTGGTACCTCACTGTGGTGGGGAGGATGATGAAGAGCAGCTGTGAAGGGCTTTGAAAGCAAAATCAAGCTGTTTCTTATATATGTGATGGAAAAGAGGGAACCTGTTTAGACCATGACATGATATTGTGCTCATGTGTGGGATGAAGAGATGAGAGTCAAGTTAATTAGAAATAGATCTCTGGGCTTTCCTCGTTAGTTAACCCCCAGTTTTGCATAGGATCCATTTGTTTTTTATTTGTATTTTCTTCAGATCTTTGGATGTGAAAAGAAGAGGCTTCTGGGAATGAGCTGATGATTTCTCCCTTTTTCTTCACTTTTCTTTTGGAGGGGAGAGAGGAACTGATTAAAAAGATGGAACATTTCAGGTAAACTATAGCAGACACATTAGATATAGTTAACAATGTGAGTGTATTGGATATTGCTGTTCTATTTGTTATGCAATCAATGACAATAAAACTAAAAAGTGCATTTTAACACAAGCTCTGTGCCAGAATACAGATGAGGATCCTGTGCTTGTTCTGCAGAGGAATTACTGTTACTGTCCTCGCTGTTAGACTCCATTTTATTTCAGTTCTGTACTGTAATGTAAAAAGGCTTGGTTCTGTAACGACCCACATAAAGAATTTTAAAATTTGAATGTATTCTTACCATTTGCCGTCCACCACTTACCTTTCTTTTTTATAACCAGAGTGCTACAGTGGTGTCTATGCAGTTCCCCTTCACTCTTTGTGTTCCTTTTTGCTTTTATTTGCTAGCAAGGAGATATCGCTGATGTGAGAATATTACAAAAGCAAATCATGACCCCACGTAAGTTTACCAGAGTTAATTTTTCTTCCAGTGTGACAAAAGCTTTTACACGGAAGGAAAACCAAGTATTTTAAATAGAAAACAAATCTTCAAAGTATAGTACACACATAAAATCCTGAGCAAATGTTTACCGACTACAACACCTGGAGCAATTAAGATACCGCAGTGGAGCAGCATTTGATTTAAGGGGGCGAGCCTTGCAGATGTGTGCTGAGCACATTACCTGTGTCCTCCAACACACAGAATTGCTCTAGCCTCTATCCCTCTGTTGCTCTTCTCGAACTAATCTTGTACTTAGAAATAATTGATGCTCTCCACTGAAGGGAGTGGGATGGGAAAAGGTGGAGGTTTAGCAGCTGTGGTTTTTTTTTTTTTTTACTTTATTTACTTTATTTACTTTTACTCTAGCGTGTATGGAATATGGGTCAGACCTTTCACTGGCCAGCAGTAAAGGGAATTGTGCATTTCATTAAGGAAAGCCATGCAAGTGGTAGTGTTTCATCCATTTCCTGGCCAGATGCATTAGATGATTATTTATAAAACAGTTAATCCAATAAATGGCTATTAAAAAAAGAAGTCATTGTTCAAAGCTATTTTTAGGTTCATGAGTACAAAGGAAGAAAAATTTCAGTTTCCCCTGAGCTCCCTTCGCATTTTCCTTCTTTTTCTTGATACCTCCTTAGCCACCACAGAGATGCCATGGGCAGGTTTGTGAGGGCAGTGGAGGAGAGAACGGGGAGAAGTCCCCTTTTGGTATTTGCCCTTGGGGAATGCAGCACACTGTGTTTCGCAGGAGCAGCTCCTTGAAGTCCTTGCCACGTGTCAGAAGGCAGCTGACTATAAAAATAAACCTTACCCATCGATGAGCCATAAAAGAGAGGAAATGAAAGCATTGTGTTTCTCCTACAAACCGGAGCTAAGCAATGCAAGGAGAGCAGAACGAGCCGTTCCCAAGATACGGTGTTCATAATTTTATGTGTTAGTCTTGAAAACCGCCCCATGGCTCAGCCTCCTTCCCCTTCCCCAAGGCAGCCTTGAGCAATCAGGGTGCTATAGGTGTTGTCGGCCCACGTTCTGGCAGAACATCGCACAATAAAAGCCAGTTTCACACCTGAAGAGCTTCTTTCGAGGATTCCTTGCCTATGGTAAGGTTCTGCTCTGTTTGGGATGGGAGGGTGATATTAGCCTGCCTGTCTAAGGCTTGCTTGGCGGCTATGCGATTGAGTTGTGTGTGTCCCAGTGCCAAGCCCCACGTGTATCGGAGATTTACGGGCCAAAAAAAGAAATCTTGCAAATGGATTTAGGAACTGTGTCACAGCCAAGGCAAGGATGGGGAAAGGACTACATCTGATAAAATCATTCTGTTTTTATAAATGGCTTTCAAACTTCTGAATAGCTTCTCAAAGACTGATTTTGCTGTCAAGACATTGGACAAGATTTAATAAATCTATCATTATATTAATGGAAATCCTGCAGTCAAATGAACCATAATAGATACATATACGAAATAGAAATTAATTTTTTTTTTCTTTTAGCTTACTTGATCCCGTTGGTTGAAATCAGTCTTGTTGAAGAAATCACTTAGGACTGTTTTTGTCCATATGAGCTCCACCACTTCTATGTGCTTGCAAAAGGGCATCACAGGTACTTTGCAGACATAACTTTGTATGCCATGCATAATAATCTGCACAAAATCTGCACAAGGTAAGGTTACAGTAAAGCCCTTTGGCAATCAGGTCTTCCATCAGTCTAGCACATGCTTGAGATAATCAACTCTAAGATCCCAAAGACATTGGGAAGACTAATTAAATAAAACTCTGTAAAACATTATATATTTTAGCAATGTACTTTACATTCTTCTATAGATATAACTGATATATATATATAGAAGGAAAACAAGGCATAACCTGTATGATGAAAATACTATTCCAATCAAGTGCTAGGGATTACTTGATTACTTTTATGTTACAGTGCCAGCAAACTTGTTATTGAGAAATTTGGGTAAGAAACATAAAACATTTGTGAATCTGTTATTTTTCACTCACAGAATTCCCAAGAATAATTACTGGCCAATGAAATGTTTGCATGTAGTATGTACCCGGCAACTTGAAATTTAAGATGTACTGGTTAGTCCTTATTGGACATATCAGTCGTACCATATTGGTGATTCGTTGTCCTCTAATCAGGTTTTCAAAGTATACTGCAGTCTTTATGCAGGAACTAACTACGTTCTCCATGGGACTGAAGTAGCGGTAGAAACTTACGGAGCCAGGAGAGTGAAACCAGAGCTGAAGTAACCCCTGTTTTTATTCAGGTGAATATTAGTGTTCTTTTAGGTTGTTGCTCAATTCTGTTCCATCATATTCCTCACAGTGGGTTAGATTTTCTAGCTGATGACAGTATTTTTTTAAGAAAACTAATGTGTTCAATGCATCCTCTCTGGAAGGCTTTCTTGGTCTAAATATCGATTGGATTTTACTACCAGCCAAGGTCAGAAACTGAAGAGGTTCTTGCTGCAGCAAGCTGTATATTAATCTCAATATCAACTAAAGTACCTAAACTGTTATTGGAATTTGATGATCAATTACATCTTTGAAAAGTACTTAGTATGACATTTGTCAGGCTTCCATATTTCGTGTTATACAGTCACACCTGATAGTTCAATAACTGGAAAAATACCAGCAAAGGATCTCCTCAGTTCTTTGTGCAGACAATATCTGCTTTATGAATCCTATTGCTTGCTTTTAGCCACATTAATAGGCATTACCCACCATTAAAAGTTTTTCTTGCTGCCTCCCTTACATTACATCATTAGAGAATATACTGCCTTTACACATATTTAGGCAGACAAACACACAAAACCTTCTTCCAGAAGACTATTTCTTAATTCCTCATCCTGCAACCTTTACATTTGGAAATACCACCATTAAATTCCAGTGTACTGACTCAGTCTGTTCCCCTGCCATTAAATGCTCTGCTATAGCCTGTAGGAATGTGGAGCCACACAGCATCAGGTAGGGGGATATTTGCACAACCTGTCTGCAGTGGGGAAGGGTCACTCTCTGCAGCCACAGATTTTTTTCCTGTTCTAGATTAAATCAGTGTTGTAGAAGTAAAATCATCAAAACCTATACTTGTGACGCCACCCTCAAAAAGTATTTACCGGTCCATTTCCTTCCTCACTTACTTCCCAAGAGAGATTTTTCATTGAAGTAAAACAACTTGCAGAAAAGCTTTCTAGTAATTAAATCAACATACGATACTCAAAAGTTACCGTAGTGCAAGACCAAGGCCAGCACAAGGATTCATACACATTTAGGGCAACAGTTCATGTCAGACCTAAAAACTACATGGAAATGAAAGAACAGCTCTCAACACACTCTTAACTTTTCTCTTTTCTCTGTCCGCTCGTTATTAAAAGGTGAGGCAGGGCAAAAGCCTTACTGAAGTCAATAGATCCTAGGTATCTTTAAAGTTCATGGCTCTATTTAGCAGCCTCAGCCAAAAACCTGTTCCTCATTCTCTGTTGGTTTAGGTTTTTTTTTTCTTTGTTTGTTTGTTTGTTTTAAATTCCAATTTAATTTTTTTTACTTGCACCGGTCTGATATTTTTCTGTTTTACTTACTAAGAAAGGCGGCCACTCATCAGCAGTGGGAGTAATGCAGAAGCTTTCCTTATTTTAAGCATCATCTGTGATGGCATCATTAAAAAAAAAATCAGTATCGTTAGAACTACGAGGACCTTTCAATTTTAAAGCACATAAAACATTATAAGTGAAGATATGTGACGTACATGTTGCACCCTCTGAATGAGCTGGAAAGAAAACAGAAAGGAGAGATTTATCAGGCATCAAGTTCAGCCATCCAAACATTGCAAACCCTGATTTTGTTGCTGGCTCTATGTAATTTTGAAATGGTTTGTAAATTTAATTGTCCGTGTACTGGGTGCGCGCAGGCCATGCACAATCAACGGCATTGCCAAGACTAGCAGCTCTGTTTCTTAGACAAGTAAGTCTAATGTGCTTTATTGGAAGCGAAATACGCCCTGAGGCATTTTGAACACAGCAGCAGTCAGGTAGGGTGAGACTCACTGCAGCGAGCACGTTTTGGTAGGTCAAAAATGAAAGTGCTTTTGGGATGTCCATCACACCAGTTAAACTCTGGAGAAAAGTTATCTGGCTGAGTCACCGGTTGTTACTACTTCTGTGTCTCAGGAGATGAAAATGGAGAATCTCTTCCCCCCTGCTCCACACTCCCCTTGTGTTATGTAAAAATGATCCTTAATGGTGCTGCTTTGTTTTTCAGGCTGATGAGAATCAGCATTCTTTTGGGGATCTTTGCTGTTGATGGGCAGGTACTTACGTTAGGTGTCATTATAAATCAAGGTCCAGAACACGTCTCCTGCCAGTGTCCTCTTCTATACTTTCTGGGCATTGTAATTTACCTGACTGTGAGTGGGTGTCGCATTAAACTATGTTATATAGCACTCCCGTCTACATCCGACACTTAGAGGATCTTGAGCCTTATAATTAGATCACTTAAATTCACAGGCATTTATGTAGGCTTCCTTAAAAACGGACAACAGTTTGAAGAGGAACAGAAAAGACTCTGGGATTTTAGGCTTTTCTAATGAATTCTTAGCTCTATTCATAGTGTGAAGAGGTGCTAACATGGGATGTTTCTGCTGGTAAAAAATTTGGGGGTTATGAGTTGCAAAGTCTAACTAAAAGCCAAAACGGCAGTCAAGAAAGTATGCAATCTTCATGGTTGATGCGATGCAAATCTTTGCTCATCTTCTCTGATGCTCCTTTTAAAGCTCATTATTGCTACCATCAATGCACAAAGCAACAATGCCACAGTCTCAGCAGAGAGTGACTGAGACAAGATAGCAACCAGTTGCACGTAGATGGTAGCCAGCATGACCATTCACTTGCCAATGAAAAATTAAAATACTCATTAACCAGATTTGCTACAAGTGAAATTTTACAGCTAGAAACTATCCAAATAACATTGCTAGTAATAACAGTGATTGTATATGACTATAGCATCAACGTGATATAGACCCTGTACAAAGACAGATGAGAGAGAGAGCAGTGAAAGAAAAAGAACAACTTAATTATCCATACAGTGAAACTTATCGTGAGTTGAAGACACGATGTGAAGTGCCTGCAATAGTCAAGGGTGGGATTCAGTGGCCCAGATGGCCTCATTGGTTCCCTGACTACATTTTGTATGACCTTCAAGTCTCCTGTTGTCCTTGCCAAGGCCCTAGCCAAAGGCTAACGTTGCTTTTCTGGGCACACCAGATGACTGCTCTACTCAGCAATCGCTAAATTAAAGCAGTATGTTCATAAATTAGTGCTTGTTTAGCTTGGGATATTTGATTTTTTTTTTTCACATTTTCCACTCTTCTGTAAACTCCTATTCCAAAGATTTATGTCAGAGAGGCAATTTTCTTCCCAACAAGAGAGTTATCTTTCTAGTCACAAAAGCAGGTCCCCAGAATCATAGCTTATTGCAGCGGCACAGAAGAATAAGTCAAGAGTTATCACCAAGTATAGCCAATTCAAAAAAAATCATTTTTTTCATTTTGAATTATTTTCCAGCTCCAAATCCAGTTTCTGAGTTACGGTTATGAGACTCTCAGCTCTAGGCTCAGTTCTAACTAAAATTTTCAAGAAATCACAGAACTATTGTGTTGAAAAGCCCTCTCAGAAACTAAAGGAAAACATACAACTGTTGAGCTGATGCCTTGGAAATGCACCATGTAGCCCTCATAAAACCTGTCTCACATGAAATGTTAGCTCAAACTCACACAAGTACTCAAATCACTCTTTGTTTGTTGCTGACCTGTGTCTTTTAAGCTTAACCCGCACTTGCAAAAACCCAAAGGAGTCATATTTGGAGTCTGGATGTTCGTGTACCATTCTACCCTAACTCAACCTAAACAATTTTTAAATATGAGTTGATACAGCTCTTTTTCAGTAAATAGAGATCATTGTGCAATAGAAAATAATGAATTCTGTTTCATGATACTTTGAAGACTGACTTTGAAGACTCACCTGACTCAAGCTGCCAGGTGAGTTTGTTCATCCCTCTGGCTCACGGACGTTCACTGGTTTCTGGTTTGGCTTTGGGTGGGGTGGTGTTGGGAGAGAGCGAGCTAATGCTTTGAGGACCCAGGTATGGATTTTGCTGAATATTTTCTTAACCAGGCGAGCAGATTTACCTAATTGCTGCAACGTTTCACAGTCCATGACTGGAATAGTTGTTAGGTAATTTCAAGTCAGAATAGCGACACTGAATAGCCCCAGTCCTTGATGGAGGTACAAAAGGAAACGTGAATCCTCCTTTTTTTCTCTGCTAGAGAGGAAAGGGCACAGCTCCCAATTTCCAGTGGAAGGCAGGGAGATCCCAAAGGGATCCTGCTGGGCATTGTGCCCCCGAGCACAGCCGTTAGCAGTGCTGGTGGCAGGTGGCGAGGACGCCAAGGTGCTGCCAGGGCATCGGGGGAACACGGGTAACTCTACGCGTGCTGGGGTGAGATGTGTAGCAACAAGAACAGGAGTGCCAGCTTATACCTCTGCTGCAATGCTACGTTGGAAAGCCATGACTTTCGGAAAAAAGAAAGTATTCAAGAAGGATTTAGAATATTAACAGAAAGAGCTAATGGGAAAAAATTGCATAGGTGTGGACAAGACACTGGAAGTATTAATAAAAGCATCAATTAGAAAGAAGAGCCACCTGGAGAGTGAGAGATGTCATCAGACACCAAGTCAGTTAATTAAGCCCAAAAATTAAACTTGGATAATTCTTCTGTGGATTACCTATAATGCCTAGTTCACTGTTTCGAGCAGATGGCGAGATCTTCCTTCTGCATTTGAAGTCTGTGGGGAAAATTCTCAGGGATTTCAACAGAAAACATCTTTTCCTGTGCCTACGGCAGCACCACGGCATTGTGGGGCACTCAAGGTGAAGTTCATTCATATCTAGAGGTCCAGTGTAAGATCTCTGCACCATTTAAATCCAAATGAAACCCTATTTTAAGCACTTCGGCATGACTTGAGTGATGCAAAGGCCTTGTCTTGGGCTTTCTGTCTGGGAGTGAATTTCACCCTCAGTGAATTATTATTATTATTAGACTCTACTTTGAAAAACATAAAGCAAGCAACCCGTGCGGATAATACCAAATTAATGGGAAATGCAAAGCCCTAATAGTCTGAAGAATTACACAAGAATTGCTACATAAACCCTCCTTCCATACTACAGAAGGGTACGTGGGATGACCCATGATGGTCCTCCCCGATCCCACCACCAACAGCTTCCTGAACGAACTCTTCTTTCATAAATCTCTGATGTATCAGGCATCAGGTATTAACCAGGCACATGTTTATCTCTATTTTTCTTCTTTATCTAATGCAGAATGTTTATTAAATTTTCCCAGTCTCTTACGAGTATTTCCTGAGTCAGAAGCGGCAGTATCCTGCAGATGAGGAGATGGCCTTGTAGCATTTTCCACACCTCACTCATAAAATCAACTGTTTTTTTCTGCTGTGATGTATAAGTGTGCATCACTAAGGACATTTTTCCTCCTCTGAATTCTCTTTCTCCTGACTAAAAAATGCTCTGTTAGCTTTCTTGTCAACTCCTTTTGAACCATTATTGATTCTTTCAAAATGCAGATTTATTTTTACCTTTTATACCGATAAAATGTTTTCAAAAGCACCGTGCTCCTCAGTTTTGAGGTTCTAGTGATTTTTTTTCTGCCTTAAAAGATGTCCTCATGGATTCTTGGTATGTTCTTGGTATGAATCCCAGTTAATGAGTACCCAAAACAGATGGTAAGTTTAAGCGTGGGAGCAATCTTCATGAAGTCAGCGGCATCCTCATGAGCTTGAAGTTACAGATTCCCTTTGACCATCCCTCAGCTTTGGTGCCTCTCTGTGCTCAAGACTGGGACTGAGTCTCCCTCTCTTCCCCCCCTCCCCTTTCTCTCCCCCTTCCATTTTTCTTAATAATCTGAAAGTTGTGTTGTGGAGAAAAGGACAGCTGATGTTCACAGTTGATCAAAACCTGGGCTACTTCTGTACATGAGATAAAATCTTGTTTATTTGATAGTCATGGATTCTCATATGAGCGTGTATTCATTTTTTTGTGGACATCCTTTCTGAATAGCAAAAAGCCACTGCAACCAGCCACGCCTTCACGGGCATAGGTTAAACTATATGCAGGAATAAACCAGGAGCTTCTGAACAAAATTCAGGTTTTGAGTAATTGTCTACATTTCTCCATCAAAGCAGCGGATGCCTGCTCTTTGGTGGAGGTGGGAGAGAAGAGCAAAATTCAGACCTGTCTTGAATTTCTCAGATACTGCGTATAAAGTTTTGATGTGTCCTTCTTTCAGATCTCACTACAGACATTCAGATCAGAATTTTCCTTAAGTTTAGCAATGTTCCGGTTTAGACCTTGTCCTTTCATTTGGCTTACAAAATGTAGGTGGTCATATGTAGGGTGTCCAACAGCTTTTGTATTGACTTCTCAAAGAAATTTCATGACGTCTGTAATGGGATCAATGGTTAAGACACGAAACCAAACTCTACCATCAGAGCAGAACAGCCTTTACCTCAATTTGTGTTGTCACATGCGTATATCAAAGGGTAGATTTTAGCCTATAATTTATTTACTACCTGTATTTATTTGCAGGTAGTCTTATACTTTATTTCAGGGTCTTGAACCACAGCGTGCAGTAGTACTTGCTGCAAACAATGCTTTCCTTCTGCCTCTTACCGTCACCTCACTTTTAGTTCTCAGTCCGTAAAAATAAAATAAATGCAATGCAGTGTACATCAATGGGCCTAAAAATTCAAAGGCATTTTTAGCAATGGAAAAAAAAAATTAAACAACTTCAGGTGGCGCTTACGGTTCCTAAAAATGCAAGTATCAACTGGTAAGTTTTTTGAAAATTGAATATAAAATCATAGAGAAATGCTTTATTTGATTCTCTGTTTATGGGAAATTCATTTTATTTGACTTTTTTATTTGTAATATCAACTATATTGCAGAGCAGAGTTTCTAGGTGCTCCCTTATGGTACCATTCTTCTAAATTATTAATGCCGTACTGTTGATATATTGTCAGCCTTGTACATACATTCTATGAAAATGAGTTTTACAGTAGGCTGGGATTTATAACAAAGCTTGACATATGCAGCTAATTCACCTAGACAGTCTTGTCAGTTTTAGGTTCATAAATAATTGATACTCGGGGCTTGGAGTTCAGCTACTGTTAGTGCTCCAGCTGTTAAATTTCAGCAGCATAATGGATGAATATTTGTTTATAATTTCTGTACATGGACCTGATGTCAGATCCCCGGTCTCATTTACATAGGTAGATTGAGATGTTGGAAGTGTAATGAGCATCTGAAGATGATGAATTGTTTTCCTCAGTGCTGGTGCGTTTCTGTAAATGTTTGATTAGTTTTGAATGGATTACTGTTAGATTATCTGGTTCAGGGGTTAAAGTGAGCAGCTCTTTGCTCCCAAAGCTTTCGTGATCCCTTGCTGACAGATTTTAAAATTCATACAGTGATATTAGTGCTGCAAAAGCTAGGGGTATTCTTTGCAACAGATGTTTAGTAATTAAACATACGGTTTCCCTGTTTGGAAGTTGCTCGGGAAATTTAAATCAGAATGATTTGTTTACCGTAGTTTGAGGGAATTACAATTTCTAAAAAATAATATACTTTTGCCCCTAAAGTGCTGGAGTTTTCCCCCCAGTGACACTAATTAAAAATGAGCAAAACACACACATACCCTCACAATAATTCAGATGTTTAACGCCTTGGTAGACAGATGCAAAGTTGTTAAAAGCAGAGGTTCTTCTCATTTTCTCCTTTGGTAAATTAACGAGCAATACTCGGAGATACATTTTCAATCATGCGCCCCAAGCAGAGGGGCTGAAATAAAGCGGATTTTCAACCACACCTTTCTTCTGAAGCTCAGCGGGGAGAAGCTGTGGGATGTGGACACGTGCGTTCCACACAATTCCCGATGACGCAAAGAGCGTGGGCGAGGGAGGGAGGGGGGCGCACGAAGGAAATGACGTTGGAGAAGCACAGAATAAATTAAAATGAGATGTTCCTTTCACATCACAAGATTTGGCATGTGTCACGCGGCTAAGGGGACAGCACATCGGACCAGAAAACGGTGGGGAGCAGACTGGGTCTGGCTCGCTGTGGGTGTACATGAAGATGGGAGGAAGAGGAGTGGGTCATCCCGTCATCCCACGTGCTTCTCCCAGCCGCGGTGACACAGGGGATGATGCGGAAGGCGAGCTATGGGGAGGAAAAGCCTCACTGCCACCGCCTCTGACCCTTCTCACTCAAACGCAACCCTTTATAGTGCTGTTTTACACCCGTTCCCCCCGCGCCACCCTCCGAGCGAGCGGCCCTCCGACAAGAGGGTCTCGCGGAGCAGCTACTTAATGAAAAGATTTAGTGGCCGCAGCTCCGCGGAGCCAAGTTCCCCCGCTCGCCGCCGCCGCCGCGCTGCATTTTGTCAGCCCCGTGTACAGTTCCCCCAGCTTGTCTGGCAATCATGTTAGTGATTATATGGGTAATGAAACACGTGCTCTTTTTGTCTGTGGCTCTGATTAATCTGCTTTCTATTTAGCCGTGATTTATGGTGCTCAACTGTTGAGGTGAGCGCTGGCCCATCAGTTCCATAGCCTATTACGGGCGCCGCGATGGCGAAATGCCTGCGAGGCTTGAACTGTTTCTTGACAGCCAGGCTTCCCGCTACATTCCCTCCAATCTGTTTTGCTTCCTGGTGTGACCTTTCATACAGTAAAATACATTAGTTGAATAGCACAGTCTCATTAAAAGAGTGAATTAACCGAAGAGTCTTTTTAACTAAATGACAGCCAAAGGACTGAGTGCTAATAGCCACGGGCAGTTAGAAACTTAACTCATGAATCAGGCTGTTAATACTGCTCGGTGCCTGAAGCGCTAAGGGCACCACACTCTCTGCTTGCTCTCATAAGAAGAAAAGCTCATTACTTTCCTCCTGATGGGAGAGAAAGAGTGAGCGAGCAATAATAAAGCTTGAATTTTTCAATACTGTTAAAAATGGGGCTGACAGATTGCCGACAATAGGAGCAACGGGCTAGACACTGCAAAGAGAGCCACTGAATTAGCAATACCATATATCATACAATCTAATTAAATCAACCCGAAGAATGAAATTAGTTTTCTGTGAGTGAAATGGCCTTTGAAAGAGCGCTATTAAATGAACTGTAGAGCATTAATTAAATAATTCACAGTGAGGGATTTTGCATTTATACAAAAATTGTGCACTTAATTGTCCATGCTGTATTACAGATTTGGCCTTATGTTAACAATGTGTCTAAAGCACACTTATTGGAGCATATCAGGAACAGCTTAACATAAATGCAGCTTATAAAGTTTCAAGGATTGTCAAAGAAATCGAAGAAAAGAAGGACACGATAATAAAAAATACACACAGAGTTAACAACTTTTCCACATTAATCCTGTGCACGTGTGACAACTTGTTACGGTTTTTTTTTCCCCAGTGGAATGGCACTAGGGCTTCTGATTTTTAATTAAGCAAAAATTCCAACTTCTCACGATTTAGCAAAAAGAAGTATCTTTAAATTGCCTAAAAAGAACATACCCATGAAAATAGCTGGGTAAAAATAGTATATTTTGCTTTGGAAGAAGAAAACACAAACTCTTTGGTCTCCAAGTTTTCAGTGTGACGAACAATGAAAAAATAAATAAGGGGCAGGGAATCAATTTAAATTTTTATTTTAAATCGACACCATTTTGAAATTAAAACCTTTGGTTCGGAAACCATGAGAACGAAACATTTTTTTTAAAATCTGTCATTTGGGTAGAGAGGTTGAAACTAATTATAAAACTTGATGTTGTTTTTGTCCCTCCAAATCTTGATGTTTTCATAAATATATTGTGCCTTGACACTAACATTATACTCAATGTTATGCCACTTCCTACCAAAGAGAAGCTTTGGCTGTCAAATATACTCGACAATATGTAGCTGTATTAAAGACAATATTATGAACATCAATAGCTTATCTATCACTTTCTCTACCCCCTTTTATTTTCATGTAAATCTGTGATATTACTTTAAAATGTGAAAAAAATGTACCCTTCCATTTGGATGCTTGCATAAGAATGTAAGAACGTGTAGAGCGTTGGGTTTAAGATGTTGGTCCTAAGTCTTGTTCTTTTTCATCCTTGCAAATATCAGAAAAATGCAAATATTGAAATTTTATAAAAATGCAGAAAACTAGAGTGTACTTCTTCCCAATGTTTGTAAAACCAGGCTTGCATTGCTCAATAGTTCATTTATTTCAGTTTATTTATGTATTATTGTATTTGCTTTTTTTTTAATTTATTTTTGGTTTTGATTTCTGAAAAGAGCAAGTGAAATCCAGTGCTCTCATGCTCCTAATGGCTGCTGCTTCAAAAGTGTATGGGTAAATGAAAATATACTTCAGTTATAATGAGATCCAATCAAATTCACTTCCCAAATTAAAACATAAGAAACTTGGAGAGTTATTGTCATACTCTTTATCTTCTTGTCAGCCTCAGATTTTACCAGCCGTTTCCTCAATGGGAAAAACATTGTGTTCCAGTAATCATCGATTAATAGTCTAACTTCGAAGATGGTAAGAAAATTGTGATAGTCGGTGGAGCCATGGTAGGCAACATCTATGCCTGGCTAGCTAGTCTTAAACAGAAGATGAAGGTGATTGAATTAAATGGCTTATAATATTTTAAAGCTTGTTCCTGTTTTTGGTTCAACTTTGAGACCAAATTCCCGTGAAGGGTGAGGTGGGCACTCACAAGATGTAATGAGAACCTGGAAGGTGGGTATAGGGCACGTTAAGTACTCACCATCTGACACAGAGCTGTCAGAAGGAAATTTCCTAATACAAAGTGGACAGAAACGGTGATTAGCATCTTGAGGCTGTACATTGTAATGTACAGGAAGAGTTGTTATGACCTCTCTTATTGTCAGTAACGGGAGAGCAACAGAAAGGTTGCACGGCAACTGCAACTCATACAGTAGCCATGAAACGCCAGCTCAGATTTACTGTCCTGATTTACAGCTTCCTAACCTTCAGTATTGTATGCTTTCATGCAAGGCAATGGCCTATGCTGATGGAGATGGCTACGAGCACCTGTGTCCCCTGGGTGGATGCAGAAGTTCTGCCTCCGATGTCTCTGTAAGGTGGAAGGGAGAACCACAACCATGCCAAAATCCAGGGGAACTTTATCACATAGGCGAATTCTCATAGTGACTGTCCATAAGATGCTAACACGATCTACGCATCTCCGTTTTGAAAGAGTTTGAGGTGTAATATTTCACTCATATGTCCACCCTGCAGATAATACAGTGAGCCTGGCACCATCAAGGTACGCCTGGGAGACAACATCAACACAGGCATCTCTTGCTGGAATTAGGCTGAGAGCTCACCTCCTGAGAACTGGCAGCAGTACGAACTGGTGATGCCCAGTGAAGTGAAAGATACCAGGGCTGCCAGGCACATACTTGTCCTCTCACAGGTATAGATGCGTTGCAGCTATCCTAAATTGTTTAACGGGGCTCATTCTCAAATTTACACAAGGCTGTAATTTCTTCTGCTGCTCCAGCTCATGCTGACTAGTCTTTCACTGAAAATATTTTCTTAAATGACACTGAAAGGCTCCGGTGACAAATCATTGTAGCCCCATATTTCCATTTATTTTATTCTGAGATGTGGTATTGATATAAAACCATCGTGAACCTGTTAATGATATTTCATGTGCAGTAATGTCAAACTATTCAATCAGTCGCATCATTACCTTTCATATTAAGCATATTTAGTTTATTCAGTCGTAACAAAGCATTTCTAGCACTAAAGGTTTCTTTTCTCCCAAGTACTCACTCATTTCAATTTCATTTCATATCATCTCTAAAAATGTATCTTTTGTCTTGATTTTAGATGAAAGGCAAAGGAACAAAATGCTTTATTACCTAACCGAGAAAAACTGCAGATTTGTTCCTCAAAATAGGCAACAAAATATTTGGGCTACTTCATTGCAAAGCTCATAGAAGGCTGTACTTTTCAGGTATTTCCTTTAGAAATTTTATGAAGGTTTTGAAGGGCTGGAGACATCTGCAAAATTGGTGGAAATGCCAATTAGATCTCTGGGTCACCCAGATGGGGGAGAGTAGTTAATGTAGAACCCCACTTCTCCTTGGCACTCTGACCACTGGGGCTGGGGCCATGTTTGGCAGAGGACCCAACGTGGGGAGTGAGCTAAAACAGAAGAGGTAGCAGCTTTGCTTTTCAGCCAAGGCTTCATACAAACATCGCTTCTAACAGAACATCTAGATGTCCCCTTCCCTTTCCACGTTTTGGGCTGCCCATCTTGACAAAAGAGCTCAAAAGGTAGAAAACCAAATGAAGAGCTGCTCTACCTAATACTCTCCAGCAACGTGGACTTCACCGCTGCTGTCAAAGGAGTCTCACCGGAGGGAACGCTGTCTTCGGCATCTCCCCATAACAGGATACCTCACTCAGGGAGCATCAGTGAGGAAACAGCTGAGATGCCCGAATAGACAAACTAAAATATGAACAAACGTGGAATTGCCACTGGCATTTAGGAATGCTTAAAATACATTTACAAATATTTCATTCATTATTACATTACATTTCATTGTTCTACTGCATCATTTGATTTACCTTGGTTCCAAACTGTGACTGGAAGAATTATGTGGAAGAATTGCAGAGATCGTGAAAAGCTCAGCACCACGCAAATGAAAAGGCATCGTGCAAACAGAGTAAGAGAGTAATGCACTTATCCAGTCTGTCCAAACAATCCAGGTTTCGAAGAAGACAGATCATAAGGAGAAAAGACCAAATACTGGGAAAACGAGAAAGACGATGTAAAAATTGTAGATACTCTGTGAAAGTGTGTTTTTGAAACAGCTGTGCAGATTCGGGTATACAGCAT
This sequence comes from Stercorarius parasiticus, assembly GCA_013396915.1. Taxonomy (NCBI): domain Eukaryota; kingdom Metazoa; phylum Chordata; class Aves; order Charadriiformes; family Stercorariidae; genus Stercorarius; species Stercorarius parasiticus. Next base: position 228,286 of record VWZL01002701.1, read on the forward strand.
GGAAACAGCAACCCTTGGATTTTTAAACTTTACTTCAGTTATGAGGCCTTATGAGGATTGGTAAATGCAAAAAACCACTAATACACTCATTACAAATTTAAGTTTAAACAAAAGAAATATAAAGAAAAGTATGGTACACTGAACAGTAAGAAAGTTCTGAACAAAGAAGTTTGATTAATCCTCAGACAAGTGTCTGACTTTCTGTGGTTCATCTAAATTTAAGTCTATTGGGCTGTGCCTCTTGCCTCAGGGAAGCAGGGAGAGGATTGGCATTGCACACATTTATTGCTGCTTCTGCTTAATATCAACATCCAAGACAGTCATCATTCAAACCAAAATGAAGTTCCAAAAGATTTTGGTACAACTGAAAGAGCCAGAGTTTTATGGCTCTGTCCCTTACCTATTGCATTATCTATAAACTATGCCTTGTTGGAAATGAACTGCTAGTCAGCATGGCATAGGACCAGTGTGTTATATATCAATATATAATGTAAGAATGTGTCATTCAATATGCTGCAAAACTTGGTATTAAGAATTAATCATTCCCCTTCTTAAGCAGCCTCTTCGATGCACTCCAAAAAGTTGCCCTTTCTGAAAATATTCCCAGTCAGGAAAATCATCTGCTCTAGTAGGGTCTGGGTCGGAAGAAAACTAATTACAGAATTTTAATACAGAGTTCAGAATGCCTTAGAAACAGCTTTGTCCTCTTTACAACCTTGGAGACTCCTTGCTGCAACAGACCAGTGGTCCACTTTGCCCAGTAATCAGACAGCAGCAACAGGAGATGCTCCTCAGGGGAGGGTACGGAGGTTGGGCCACTATCTGCAATCCACTGCCCTCCTATTTACCCCGCTTTTATACCCACTGGATTAGAGATGTCACAAGGTACACCACCACCAACTTTCATTAGTGTTTACGCATGAGTTTGTCGCCCATCGGTTTGCCTAATGCCTTTCTCATCCTGCTGCTGCTCTCTTTCTCCACAATCTCCTATAGGGAGGAATCCTAGAAGGTCACTACCTACTGTAGGCTGTCTTGTACTCTATTTAAACAGACCTACTAGTTTCAAAGAATTCCCCCTTCTGTTGCCGTGAGGTTTGGTAACTATCCGTTGTGCGCTCACCCTACCCATTGCCTTCATGATTTTGCAAGCTTCACTCCTACTGCCACCATCAAATCCTTACAAACAAATCTCTCTCCTTTCCCCCTCTTACATAGCCCTCTCCTTCCACGTGTCCTACAAGGCATTTGACCTATTGGGTTTAGCCTAAGTGGATCTTCTAACAAGGCAAGCGGACAGGCCTGGTGTAGAAGCTCTGGGAATGCCCTGGTATGGCCATCTCCTGTTGTGCGAGTCCAAGGACAGGGTAGAAACAGACAACGCAGTGAATGAGGAGAGGGTATGGTAATGTAGTGACTTTGTCACCAAGTCTACGTGGTCTCTTCTCCTGAAGGGGTCAGAGTAGGAGATGTGCAGAAGTTCACTGCTAGCCTTCAGAAGTTTCTGTGTCCTCCTTAAGTGATTTGGTAACACAGCTCTGTGAAAAAAACAGGAAAAATAGTGTCCCTGCTCTCAGAAAGAGGCATGAGATTTCAAGCTGAAATATAGGAATGGACGTGCATCTAGGACATCTGCCAACCACCACGACCAGAAAACTGGAAGCTACAGACACAGCTCATTTAGAGAGGATCTAAACCAAGTGGAAGAGCTAATGTCCTGAGCCATTACTAAGTAGTCAAATGTCTGCTTAGGTTCCCTGAGAGAGATGAAAATAAAAATCAATACAGGTATGATGAGACCGCTAAGAAACTTTGACTTACAGGTACTCATGTTCATTCACTGGGTGCATTTTTCGTAAACGAACACTAATCTTGGGAAAACATCCCTTCATCAGGTGTCCTAGCTGATTGCATCTGGGACAATAACCTCATATGAATAAATGACTTGACAAAGGCCCCCTCTGTGCATATAGTTTTATCAACCAATAATTTTTATCACTTTCCATCAATGTTTTGACTCTTTGAGGAATTCAGCCTATAATAAATGTGTTATAGATGTTCTAACAAGAAAAGAACAGATGCAAGTTTAGTGAATATTGAGTTTTAAACTTGTCTCGCCGTGATTTGTGGCTGTGTCACTGCAAATATTTTTCAATGTCATTGCCTAAGCCCTGGCTGTCACTAACATGGTCAGCTGGGGAATAGAAGGCCTAACACTATGATCTCGGTATTAATGGGAGCTGTTGAGAGTGGCAAAGGTGATAAAGTATTGTTTAGTTATTGGTGCCATACTTTTGCTGCAGGACATTATTATAAAACGTTGTGGTTTTTTGTCAGATTTCAATCATCTATCCAATAACATATTTAGAAACTTCCTGCAAAGAGACCGAAAAAAAACATCTTTGAGGGTTTTTGTTTGTTTTTTATTGGGTTTCTTTGGTTTTAAACTGTGCCTAGAACTAGGTAAACGTAACACCTTAAACAAAAAAAAAGATTTAAGACTGTCTCTGATGTACAGTTTATTCTTTTGCAGTTTAGCTGTAGTTATTTTTATGCAAATATTTTCGGTTGAGTGTTTAACTCAAACTGAAAAAAATATATCCCTGTGACCTGGGATGGATCGGTAACTACTAAAGGGAATATAGTTCTGCTTATATTCTAGACCTCTGGATATCTGGTAGGCTGTCCTTCCTCTTGGTGTGCATGTATATTTTATACTAATGTTAATGGAAGTTATGTGTGGGTATTCAAGAGAGAGAGCATACCCCATTTGGTAGGTAAATTTATGTGTCGCTCTTTTTCATTATTCCCTAGACCAGTACAAGGAGAAATAGAGATATAAGATTTATAAAGCTTCTACAATATCCTGTTTTGCTAAATTGTATTCCAGCAAGGGCATGACAGGATTACTTACCTCACCCTTGACACCAGAAGAACACAAATTAATGGCTCGCTGTCATTGTCATTAAGAGTAGCCGTGCATGTTTTTATGTTATAATTTAAATTACCTGAAATTCAAGCTTTTATTGATGGCCAAGATTGCCTGATTTTAAACCTTTCGATGAACACATTCACTGTTACTTTAAATGAGGTACAGTACCTCTTTATAAAAAAAGAATATAAAATTAGATTATAGAGTTTATATAGCTTTTAAATATCAAGCTGTCAGGATTTGTGCAGGTGGAAATATTATAATCGAAGAATGGTGAAGAGTTTATATTAGAGAGAGGATTTTCAAGTGAATTCATACCAAGTAGGATATAATGGAGACAGGCTTTTTGCCAGTGCTTTGGCTCTGCTGACCTCCATTTGCAGCAGAGATTAGCTTGATAAAGCCGACACAACCTCAATAAAACACTAACAATGGAAAGAAGTAAATAGAAATCATATTAAGCAGCAGCAATATTGCATGAATTGAAACAAAAATTTAGGTATAATAGCCTTGGTGGGTTTTAATATTGTTCCCAATTGCATCACAATATGAATCATATCATAGTGATTCTAAATAACATTTATCATCTTTAAATCTTCTCTCCTAGTAGACGACTCACATTATTTGAGAGGTTTTTTTTTTTTTTTGAAGAGTTCATACATAATTAAACGTGCTGGAAGCAAAGGGTACAAAATACCTTGAGAAACAGCAACTTTGTGTTATATGTTCAATTAAGTGCAACAATTCCATATTTATTGTTATTTCGCTACCTTCCAGAAGTTAAATGAATAGAATAATATAATGGTATTGCAGAATAAAACTCAAATAAATCTAGATGGGAAATTTTATTCAGTTTTCAATTACTGTGGCATTGCTGAATTCTGGGTACAATCTGTAGAGCATGACAAAATGGAAAAAAGATTGGTCAAAATGCATTTTTAGGGGATTAGAGGCTAAATATAACAGAAAGATAGTTCAATTCATTTTGTCAGAAAATTATCTGTCCGCAGGACTATATCTTCATTTACAAGGAAAAAGGTTAATCCATCACATGGATGGACTTCTCTCTTCACTATGGGACTCTGGGGTTCAAGTTGTAGGGGTCAGTGCATCAGGACAGACTTTAAGTAGCCTTGGAAGACTCCTGGCTCAAAGGGAAGAGGTATGAGATAATGTCAACCCCCCAATTTGTCACAATCCCGGCTCCAAAATATGGATCATCAAAGTGTTTCTTGGTACTTGGCTCACCTGAAAACTCATGCTTTCTCCAGGCACCTAACTGCCCAGGACTAAACACCCAGCATCGCTAAAAGCTCAGTGTTGCCTTTAAGCTCGGGGAAGTTCAATAAACTAAGTAGAATCCCACTGAATTTGTATGTCATATGGGAGTCTGGTGGTATGATCGGAGCACACCTTATGCAAGAAGTTTTGTACAAACGCTGGAAACAATAAATGACTGTAACGGTGATTGATAGAGACGCATTCACTTCAATTCATGTGAAAAGCCATCTCATTGCTGAGAAGACACCAATCTGTATCTCCCTGAACAATAAAGTCGTCTTCTTTATTCACTGACAGAGCTATTTAGGAGGACCGAACTGCAAACGTTGACATTGAGGGCAACATCTTGGAAGTGAAGCAGGAGTTCAAGTGGTTTTAGCAAGATGACGCATCTGAATCGGGGCCTTGCAGACGGGATGCCCAACAACTACCCCTTTTCTCTCGTGCCTTGTGGGAAGCAGCTCACTCAGGTGCCTAACTTCAGGACAGAGCTCATGGATGCGGACCCTGCATAGGGAAAGGAACTTAAATCTATAGGATGGATAAGGAATAAACCTTTGTGTGTCCTACTTGCTGGCCAATACACCTCCCTGTTCTGCAGGTGGTTTTTGTAGATCCCGGTCAGATAAGTATTTTCTTATTGTACAGAAAGCTTGCTTGGATGCTCCATGCACAACTCCAGGTTCCTCCTGATGACAGGATATCAGAAGATTTTTGCAGATGGGCTCCTTAACAGTTCTTTTTGAATGCTTTGGACATCAATAGTGACCTGGTGATAGCTGACATGAATTGAAAAATGAGAAATGTACGATCTTTATCCATTTAATATCATGAAGTCTGATACTGACTCTACCTAACCTAGATGAGACAGTGCAGTCTGTCACCTGCAATCAATTTATCATCTTTCACAGCCTAGGTCTAGTTGTTTAAATAACCAAGTTAACTAACTAAAAGTTTATTTCAGAGGTCCTAAATAGGGGCCTGTCTTTAGACATACAATTTTAATAAGTGAGCTGTGCTTGTTCCAGAACGTATCAAAAATACAAGTTATATGTTGTTATACAAGTGATATAAAGCAAAAATACAGCAGCATTTCTGTATTGTAAACTGCAGGCACACGTGACAACTCAGGAATGGTCAGGTGGCATTCAGGAAGAAAAAATACATTGGTCACCTACACCACATATTTTATGGTAGGGCATGATTTCATACTATAAAATGTTTAAAGATAGATTGATCTATTTGGAACAGAAGTTAATAAAGATAAAATGCAACAAGTCAATGAAGTGAACAATTAGATGAAATGAAGCTAATTAGGATTTAGTAATTAGCAATGAGAATAAGTTAAATTTCAGCTCAGATGGCTAATAAAAAGTGAATCTGCTATTTTATATATATAGTGTCTCGTTCTCTCTGGCATCATGGCAAAAATGAAATGTGAATACAGAAAAGCATGGGCAGATGAAAGTGGCCAAGCATGGCAGGATGAGATGAAGCCATCTACTGAAGAAGATGCAGGAGAAAGAGCACATGAAAGAGGGGGATGAGGAATGACCAAGACAGCAAAAGTCAGTACAGGACAAGATACAGAAGTCTTTCAGGAGGTTGAGGAGGAGGACAGTGGTGAGAGAATGAAGTCTTTGTTGTAAGAGTTTTCAGAGACACGGGACAGAAATTTCCACGAGCAATATTACAATTTAGTTTTGCTTTGGCCCACGCAACACATAAAGAAGTAGCTGTTACGTATGTGAGTATACAGGACTTTT
>VWZL01002701.1:236764-346115 GCA_013396915.1 Stercorarius parasiticus
CTGAAACCCAAAGAATTATCTGTTGCAAACTTCGCCCCTTCATCCTCGAAGCCAGATTATCCTGAAACATACTGATATGGAAAGTAAAGGAAGGGACAGTGGAAACTCACCCGAGAAGTTCTCAGCAGTGATTGCGCGCGCGTGTGGGTGAGGATGGAGGTGCAGGTGAGAGGTTCCCCCTATCAGGTACCACTGTAAGCAGCACCCGACCCTCTGCGTGACCTGGGGAGAGCTTCCAAACCACCCCAGGAGCAATGCCTGCCTCTTCCTTACAGCACCTTGTGTAGGATCAGAGACATCTCAGCACAGATGGGCTCTAAGGGTGATAGCTCTGCTCAGGGCTACTGCTACCTTGGATTCTGTCCTACACAGCTCTTCCCCGAGGCTCTGCTTGCTCAGACAAAAACCCCATCACCCCTAAGCACTTGAAAGATCTTGGAGGAATCGTCAAACAGAGGGAAGGCTGTGCCCAGCTACACATGCCAATAGTACCTACTCACTAATTGCTTATTTATTCCATGCAAACAAAGGTTAAAAGAATAAAACCAACGGAAATATTATTTAAATGCAATCTCTCTACTGAAGGAATAACAAGAGGCTAAGGGTATGCGAATAGGACGAAATAATTCATTTCACTGAAAAGGACCACGAATCTTGACCTATTGCTCATGAAATTGGGTAGAGGGAAATCTGCCACGTTCCTTGGATTTTGTTTGCAACGGTCAGGCTGAGAGCTAGCGTAAAGCGATGGAGATCTACCAGCTTCGCACCCTCTGGGCCAGTCTGTATCATTAAAGTATCGACAATGTTCAAGATTAGTGGAAGCAGAATATTGCCGAAAGATCAAAGAGTGCCCCTTTGAACACACTTTATTGCCTTTTTCATCTTATCAGTACTTACCATTATTAACCTGAGGATTTCTCTCTGAGTGGGCCAGAGAGGCAGGGGATATCAGGAGGAAGCAGTGGCAGTAGGAGAGCAGGTAAGGTGTGGGATAGATAAGATGATGCACTCTTCCCTTTCACCCGTACACGTTACAGGTGCTCATACAAATATACCCATAAAAGTCACATAGCAAAAAGTCCTGTTTGTGTTCCATTCGAGAAAAACAGCAAACGGCATCGAGCCGGGGATCTGCACAACCAACGCTGCCGACGGCAGCCCGAGAGTGTATAAAAGAAACAGCAGAGCCTGATGTTATCCATCCACTGCGAGGAGGGACTATGCAATGGAAAATAGGTCTGGATCACTGCAAAGAGCTTTTAATGTGCAATGGAAATATACTGCCTCCTCAGTTTAAGAAAAAAAAAAAAAGTACCCGTCAGTGCATTCAAACACCCCGTGCAGCTGGTTTGGGTGTGATTGTATGCCAGATGTCTTTTTTCATTCAATGGTATTAAGTTTTCTAGAATAAGATAAATACGTATGTTCTCTCTGCATTTTATGGAAATCTTTCTGCTTTATTTTTTTTTTCAGAAAAAAATAAAACTCCTTAAGTGGCGCTTGGAATTATTCCCCTTGATCTATGAGCTTGGCAGTACAGGTAAAACTGTTGTTCTTGTCCAGTATAAGGTGTTGTTCTTGTCCAATACAAAGATTTTCTCTATTATACTCTCAAAACATTTCTGAATTATCTTTTTTTAAATCAGTTGCTTAATGAATGTAAACATCCAGCAAAGACAATTTTGATTCTTGTCGTATTCAGAGTGCTGTAAAACTGGGACTTGTTCAAGGGGATCAAGTGTAGATAAAAGAGCATAGAATCATCGAATCATAGAATCTTCATGGTTGGAAAGGGCCTTTGACATCATCGAGTCCAACCATACACACACAGACAAAAAACCCCCAACAATTTCTGTCACTAGAGCATGCCCCGAAGTGCCGAATCTACACGTTTCTTAAATACCTCTAGGGATGGCGACTCAACCACCTCCCTGGGCAGGCTGTTCCAGTGCCTGACCACTCTTTCAGTAAAGGAATTCTTCCTAATATCTAATAAACCACACAGAAGATCAAACTCAGTCTCTTAACCGGCTATTGATGCCGTGTGGCTATTGCTTTACATAATTTAGTGTCAGGGACAGTTTCATTAGTATCTGGTGCCTGGAGTATTTTCTCTCCAGCTGCTGCCAACATTGCCTCGTTGAACTGCCTTTCACCAGAGTAGACAAAACCCAGGACTGTGGTGGCCTCCAAGCAGCTCCACAGACAAACACCAGCCCCAAGAAATCTGGGGATGGAGAACGGATGATCTTTAAAACACCAGAAGCATCTGGTCACTCCTGATAGGGCTGTGATTCCCCCTCCCATTCCACAGTGTCTCTCTCCCTGCTCCTTATCAATATACAGACTTTTATGGGGATGACCTGCTGGATGGGACCAAGATGGAGCCATGCCTTATGACAGGAGACCACCAGGGCATGGACATATCTGTTACAGATTGGCTAACTTTTCCTTCTCTACCTCCTTCGTTGCCACTTCACCCACTGAAGGTGACACTTGTTCCTGAGTAGCCCCTTCCAAGACTGTCCTCTGCTGCTGGAAGCACACCTAGACTGGCGTATCAGAGGGATATAGGATCCAGTGGTGCCAAGTCAAAGCTACCAGTGAGTCCCTGAACTCACAACTCTAGGATGTGGGTGTAAATGAAAGCTATGGGGTATCCCCACCAGCATACTATTTGGGATCAAATGAGAAGCAAGTCTGATTAAAACTGGGTTCTTATGAAACAAAGAAGACAAGAGATTTCTGAGACGGATCACCATGGTATCTCACATCCCTAGTGCCAGTGAGTTAGGGCACGCGGAACCTCATCGGCATGCAGAAGAGAGGATCTTTTGGTAAGCCTCCTGGGTGCAGAAGCGGGGAGTTACACTGAGCATTCGCTCTCGGTAATTCCAACAGCTCAGTGCCTTTAAAATATACTGCTGTGCTCATAATGTCTTGCCAGTGTTTCACATTAACCTTTAGACTATTTGAATTTAACTCTGTAAGTAAGCTAGATAGCTTTCTAAAATGGTAGATAATATAACAAAAAAGGAACAGACATGAATGAAGATATGTGAGCAAAGCAGTTATTAAAATTAGAATGATTTATGCTATAATATTCTGAGGTATCCTACATGTGGAAATCTAAGTGGCCGTTCTCTTGAATTTGCACATGTAACTGCTGATTTTGGGGCACTCAGTAGATAAACTAACCCAAGCTACAAAAATAAACCCAGGGCAGCAGGAAGGAGAAAACTTCTGCTTCAACATGCTACAATGCATTGGAAAATGCCATTGGCTCCCAGGTCCAAATCTGTTAATAAAATCAAAGAGTTAAGCTTCTTTGTTCCAGACCCACATGCAACACATGAATATAAAAATGTTTAGCAACAAACTTATTATGTGGCAGCATGTCAGAGACCACAAACCGTCTGAAGGGATCAAAAAACTGCACTAAAAACAGCTGTCTAGAAATCTAATTAGGTTTCATACTTCCGAATTAATCGTACCCTATACGTGTGTTTATGCTTCTCTATGTCCTTCAAAAAGTTGAAGGCTTCCTGCTTAGCAAGTGGTGAACTGGGAACATCATTACATCACGTCACATTCCACTTTAACCGCACATTTTTAAACCACTTTCGTCATTGCGGTAGAAGCAGAACTTAAACTTACAGGGGCACATCCTCTTGATTCATGAGCAGAGCTCCCATTAGCGCTGATAGAAGTTATGCATTCGCATTGAGAGGAGAATATATCACAAAGAGCTGATGATCATCTTAGACTAACACAGTAGCATACTGAAATTTCTCTCATGCAAAATATGTACTCGCTTTTCCCCCTAATTCCCTGATGCATATCACTGCCAGCCCAGAAACACGCGCGCCCGTACCAGAAATGATGTGTGGAAACAGCAACCGGCAGAAGTTATACCGCTGAGAAGCAGAAGCCACCGAGACATTTTGAGGTGGACCTCAGCGGTGAGGAGGTTTGAGGTCAGCCGCTTATTTACGCAAGAGAGAACGAAGAGAGAAATTGTCACCTGACAGAAAAGACAAAACAGAGAAAATGAGGCATAAAAGTTTTCTAGTTTACTTATTAGTACAATATGTAATTGGATGGAAGTAGCAGGTTTCAAAAATTTGTCTTACTATAATGACTATAATTTTTTAGAGATCGAAAATGAATCTGACTAGAAAATACCATTAAACTACCAACTTGCTTAAAATTTAAAGGGTAATTCACATATAATGCTTTTATTTAATAGCCCAATTTACAAAACGTCTAAAATTAATGCAGATCTTTTCAGGACAAAATCAGCTGTAACTGCACCAACTAATTTTTGCTCATTTGAACTGAATTATTAATAAGAGAGAAATATACCATATGTTCCCAAAAGAGCTGGATACATTTATTTCAAATAAAATTGCTGTGTTTGGTGGAATATAAGAGGTTTAAATGCTTTCAGAGAAATGGGTTACTTATATACTGATTTAATAGAGTATAAATCAGACTGCATAATTAGGGACACAGCTGTTTCCTAACCTAAAGCTGGCAGCTTTTGTTGGTTAAGTTCCTTTATCACCTGCATGGCTTTAATCAGCAATAATTTGTTCTTCTTGTGGAGTAATACAAGTTAATCAATAATTTTGCTGTTTGTATTATGCTGGAAAAGGGCTTTTATGGCAGGTTTAACTTAAACTGGGCATACGTTCTCCTGACTTGTTCACTTGATTTATTTAATTTTACGGTGTTCCTGATATTAATTAAAAATGAAAGTGAAGGATAGTTTGGTAACAGCCTCTGCCTACGCCTGGTACAGAGATATATTGTTTTAAAATTTTAACGCACCTTCTTAAGTTTGCACTATATACACATTTGGGCATAAAAACAAAATCCCAGCTCTAGAAGCTAAAACTCCATGAAAACTTCTCCCCGTAAAGCACACCTGGAGATTTCCATTCTGTCCACACCCCCCAAAAAAAGGAATAATGAGTATTCCTCTTTTATTTAGTTTTGATTTTAAAAAGTTTCTTGACAAGATATCCAAAGAAGAAGACTCTGTACACCATCTACAACTGGAATTTTCTCTTAACCAACACATCTGATGGCAAAACCTTGCCGTACAGCCCTGGCCTTCCTATTAGAAGGTCTATGGAGCAGCAAGGCATAAACAATACTTTCAGCCCCCAAAATGCGGGCTGACTTGCTGACCCCCACAGCCCCCAGCGTGCACCGGACTGGGAAGGTGACGGTATGTTTTCCCCTGTAGACACTACTGATCCTTCAGAGCTGTCCCTCTGCAAATCCAAGTGGAAATTTTGAGTCCCTGGACTTACGTTAGGCTCTGAATCATTAAAGGCAGCGTAAAATTTTGCCTCAGGTCAACGTGACTTCATGCCATCCCCAGTTGTCTCTGTTCTCTCCCAGTCCTCAGTTGCTTCCGCCGCATCAGGTCTAAAACCATGGGACGGAACATTTGGTCACATCCAGTGGAAAATGTTGATCAACTGATAACTGTAGATATCCTAATTAGGTATCTCTAGATCTCTAGAAAGAAGCAGCCCGAGGTCTATTAGCAAACTTCTATAAGTGAATGTTTTCCGCATCTCTATTTTTGACTAATTTTGTCCTCTAATATGAATCTAAGGGCACAAAACGGTTCAATCTGATTAATACATTATTTTTAAATGAGTTATCTGAAGGTATATACTTCTTAAAAGCCACATTTGTGATACGAAAACAAGGGAGACTCGCAAAAGTCCTTCAACATCTGGATGTGCTACATGCACAGGAGAGAGGGACGCAGCTCCCACGTGTGCATAAAACCAGAAAAGCTTCATTTATAAAAGTTTTAGTCCCACAGATCTGTTCATACCTCATATTTTTCCTCCTCTTAAGAATGTTACAAAACTTAACTCAAACCCCAGCAAAGTTAATTCAGAAGTTCCCTGGGATGGGCGTGGAGATTACAGAAGGTCTATTTTGAGTTGAGATTTATATAATATACAAAATACATCTATAATATATTCATACAAATATTAATAGCAAAAATGCGTAGACACAAATATATGTATATTCTTAGTGTATTTTATTACATTTAGAGCGTATTAATTTTAAAAATCTTGAAGGACAAGCGGTAGAATGCGACATTTCTAAATGAAGTTCCTAAATTGCAGTTGGACACATGAATGCCGCTGGCTGTTTTCACCTACTTGTTGAATATTAGAAAAAAAACAAACCAGTATTCGATACAAATTCAAACAAACGATGCCTGAATATTTTTATTTACATCCAAGATCATCTCTAACTAATGTAAGCCTCTGAAAATTCAGCTCTGCAAAAAGGGTTTAATTTTCCAAGGTCTGCAATAGCACTGGGGAGGGGGTCCAGTAGCACTAGCTACGAGAAAGAGGATGGTCTCTAGTTGCAAAAGTAACTGTATTTTTATTTTGTGGCGGGGAAAGGAGATGGAATGGGCTGTGAGTAATTTCTGACACCAGGTTTTTATTTTAAATAGTTATATTTTAAGTGCATCTGCTGCTTCCAGCCTTTCTCCTTGGCTTCCACAGGCATACACACAGATAATCACATTCCTTGCTTTTAGAGCCAGAATATTCTTTTAAAACCCCAAAGAAGCAATATGCAACTTAAATTAGGAAATTAGCTTCACTCACAAATTATGCATTAAAGAGACTTTGTATCTTACTATACGTCTTGCTCAGAGGGAACTTCCATGTTCGCAGATTCCAGCTGTGCAAGCTATAAAATTTTTATGCCGTAACTTTTACAGACTGAGAAGGAGTTTGTTCACAGTTAGACTGGTTCAAAGGAGCTGCCACTAAAGGGCAAGCTCTAGCACCTTCTAATTAGCTCTTTGTCCCTGATGACACGCATAGTGCCACCAAGGGGGAAAATCAGAAACTGCTGACCACCTAATTGAAAAATTTACAAATTCTCCTCCTTGCAGTCAGGATAAAAGTTAAACACATAAATCCCAACAACCACACAAGTGAAGAAGACCAGAGTTTTGCAGTGATGTGTTTTTCTTTCCTCCTTTGACAGCTCCCATCTCCACCGATGAAGGTTTCCCAGCTTGTTTACACCCGCTGCCTACGGTTTACTACAGATAACTGTCCCTCTGGTTTGATGCCAATATAAAAGCACAGAGACATTATGCCCCAACTCATTTTCCAAATCCACGTGCCTCGTAACACAGGTATGCCCATGCAAACATGAGCCATCCATTGTACGGCCCATGTACATCGGCAGATGCTCCAGAAGCATCGCTCTGCAATCAACATCTATCCAAATTCCTCTGAAAAACCCCTACCCTGGGGTAGGGTTGAGGTTTGGTCAACAGATAGAGCCCTTGGCTCTCCCCATTGCTGAAATACATGAATTTCAGACAGTTTACCCGTTAAGCTGTACTTCCTGCTCCGTGAATGCTGCCTTGTTCCTTCAGCCTTATTTCAAAGGATTTATTCCGATTTCTGAGTGGGCCTTGTTAGGCCCAAGCCCACTTTAGCAGTCTCATGGAATGCTCACATTTTCACCATTAAGAGTAAAAAACAACTAAAGCTCCTTTGTAAGTTTGGGTGTCCAGAGGTGCTTCCCTCTACTAATGAGCAAGGACTCAGAGAAGAGAGGATCTCCAGAACTGGTTGATTTTGTTTATAATTAATTTTCATTTTTTTTCCTCACCTTTCCAAATAACATCATTAAGGATAATGGAAAAGTTATTTAGAAACACTTAGTTTGCAATGTTTATCTTATTGCTGATCAGTATATATTATAGGTTTAAATCAATACGTGTAACGAAAGAACTAGAAATTAAAGAACTGGTGCTTTCTATGCAGCAAGAATGTGGCTTTTCTCCTTGGTATCTAATATCAACCGCAAATGTATGTGTAGCTGCGGAGGCACGACCCTTAATTCTTAATCTTGAAATGTTAAAAAAAAATTGATAAGGGCTTGTAAACAAGATATATTTGGCCATTCTTCCAGTGTACTTTGATCTATGTAATAAAGGTCAGCGCTCAGTGCTTCATTCTACATTCTCCCAAACATCTAATTGCCTAATTATTGCATTATTTCACAGCCAATCAGCTGAAAGGGTTTGTATGGGAGTATGGCAGAATAAGAGGGCTGTCAGTCTTTGGTTATGGTCCTATAGTTCTAATTCAAGAATTAAATATCTGTCTTTTCTAAAAGTCATTACATGATTTATTGGAAAATTGGTAGAAACAGCCCTGGGGGGGCTGTGCTCAAAATCTGGTTTAGAAGAGTGGCTGCTAGCTATGACTTTTGATTTTCTTGTCTCAAAATGAATAGCACTGCCTGTTTCTATGCAAATTAAATGTTTGAATGTATTTTTTTAAGATAGATTATATTTGTTAATTTAATTGTATGCCTTATGCAATGGGGTGATTTGTGTTTTGATCGTTCTTTCTTGAGGAAGCAAAATTCTCCCCTTTTGCTACTGATTCACCAGAAGTGCAGGACTGCTTTTTCTGTTGTTTGATAGCTCTAAAATGTCTGCAGAAATTGTAGGTCAAGAATTACAGCCATGGTAAATCATGCCTCATGAATGAGAAGTCATCTGTGATTTCTCTAGGGTTTTTTTGGTCCGTCTCTAAAATGAGCATAATATTCGGAAGAAAATAAAGGCTGCTTTAACACATTTTGGCATAAATATGAACCATGCCAATATATGCGTATTAATGACATTCAAGCTCTGTTGTCATCTAGAATTTAGGCTCCATCAAATAGAGGGGAGCCTCTATAAATAACCTCAAGAAAAAATAATATTTAAAAAATAGCTTTATTCCCAGTAATTATTTTTAAAAAATGTAATTAAATTTATTTTCTCATATAAAAATGATTACTTCCCATTATGAACGCAGATGGGCCCCCTCCCTCTCTCCCCGTGCTCACTGAAATGTTGCTAGTGAAGTTTTGTGCTTTGTGAAGCTTTCAACTATTTTTTCTTCTTGCCACAAGACCTGAGCACGTTAGTCGCTTTTTTGTAGGGCAGTGACTCAACCCTTTTCCTGTGCTTTAGGACTCAAACAGGAGTAGGGGCAATGGAAGGGACGGGCTGTGCTGCCTCTCCTGCTCCTGGGGCTCCTTTAGCCACTTCTCCAGGGCTTGGTAGCCCGCACCTCCCTTGGCGTAGGCCAGCAACTTTCTCTCCATCACTCGAGTTGCTTCTATAAAGTTCTTTGCTGACCTATCTGCCTCCGTTTCTGGAACAACTGATCCACTTTTGTAATGTCACTGAACAAAGAAAGCGATCCCCTTTTGCTGCCATTCCAAGAAGAGCTGCAAGAGATAGACAAGGACAGGCTTCTTTGTGGCTTCGTTCCCCTCCTCTATGGGAGGCTCCTCTTATTTCATGCTTCCCAAGCCAAAGGCTCAGGAAAATCAATAACCGCTCCTGCCTTTTTTCCTCTTTTTTCTGCCAAAGTGTCTGTCAAAACACTAATGATTGTGGCTAGAGGAAAAAGTCACAAAAACGCACATTTGAAAGCAAATGAGGGGTTAACTTTCCTATAGTTCATAAGATTTTTTTGCATCTATTGTCAGCAGCTGGACTCACATAATAGCCCTAAAGCTGCAAAGGGCAAATAACATGCACATCAGATGCAGCTGGACGGATACAATAGATTGAACATCTCCAAAGAACTCCCATTAGAGTCCATTGGGTCAATAATGCACAAACTAAGAAGGATTTACATGATAGACCATAACAGCTGTTTTGGAGCCATTACATTTTATCAAGGCAAAATCTGGTTGTAAAACTTTGGTAATACGCCTTATTTATGTGAGCGGTCTTGCTGCCTGTGAAGCTGCCATTCTAGGTTACAGCATAACAAATATTTGGCATCAAAATTAGTAACGGGATCATAATAGGTAATTTACTTGTTTCTTCAAAATATCTCTCTGAGAGCCACTGTATTTCTTCGAATGAAACAGTCTGTGTACACTATGTAGCTATGAATAAGATGCACCTTTATCGAGAAAAAAAGAAGAGACAAAAATGTGTTTTCTACATTACTTTGTCATATTCCATAGTGATCTCAGAAAACTTGGAATAATACTGTGACCTATGTTCAGGTGTAGCCAGGCTGGATTGAATTTGTAACAGATGCTACTCTACCCTCTCCTTCCATCATTCTTGCTCAGGGTACCCAGAAATTAATATCAGCTTGGTTAAATTTAAAGCAGCCTCAAAATTCCTTTCATTTATGCCAGCAAGCAGGACTTCCTGCGTATCTGTTTCATGCTTTTCTTTGCCAGCCATGCTCACCACAGTTTCGCAGCGAGAAGCCTGCAATAGAAGCAACCAGGGAAAAAATAGAGGGGGAACTCCCAGTTTTTATTGACCTTTTCTTTCGTGCCAGGACAGTGGTATTAAATGGATGTAGAAAATACCAGGCTCTAACTCCTTTTCCCCGAAGGTTTGTATAGTAAAAAAGCACTGCAAACATAACACGTAACGAGAATATTATCGCAGTTCCGTGGTAAATCTGCAAAAGACCTAAACATTAAAAATTAATCTCAAGACTTTATTATTCCTTTGTAACTCAACACCGCAACGATCTTTGTGTAGGGGAGATCTCCGCAGTGCTCATATGTGCTCTTATGCCTAGGCAGAATGCCATGAATTAAGGATGGAGTGTAAACCTTGCCTTTGAATTTCCTGGCTTTTGTTAGTTTGTGTCATAAACTCAACATTATTCAAATCTAGGGTTTTGTATTTAATATTATTAAACGCCTCCTCATCAATGCCAAGTCTGTAATTGGTCACAGTGAATAGGTGATTAGACAGATAAAGTGCAATTGTGATTGCAAAAACTATCACTGGGTTTGCAGAGGACAATAATTATGTAGCTTATAATGTTTGAAAATATTGCCTAAATCTCTTTCCCACATGTTGTTTGTGATGGAAAACAATTAGACAAAGGATTCTTTTTCTAAGCTGCCTCTGATTCAGATTTGCCTGATGAATGGTCTTTATACTGAACCCAAAGCATTTGTTCCAAGTAAATTATATGTCATTGCAAATGCAAAAGGTCTGCTTCACAATGTTTATTGGGATAAATTAAATCTTCTAAAGATGGTAAACAGAAGGCCTCAATAATTATTCACTTCTGTATAGTTTAAACTGAAAAGGATGTTGCAGTTAGGAGGATGGAGATGAGGCAAACAACACTCCCTGCATTGTGTTAACAACATAAGAGGTACAATAGGGAAATTTAATTTGATACTGATCTACATGAGGCATAACACAGCAACACAGTTTCAAATGCTACTTTTCTAATGGCAGCTTTTGAATTGCAAATTTCCACCAAACCCACCTGATTCATTACTTGAACGCATTCCCAATCAACTCAAGGAGTTGTCTCTCCTTGGCTTCAATAGGGGCAGGAGCAGGCTCTACGGCCTTATAATTTCAGGAGGTAGATATAAAACCCGACGGACGCTTTACTTGTGAAAGGCTCGAGCCTGCAAGGTGACTAGCATGCAGGCAGCCTATCTAGTGCTCAACAAAATAGATGCTTCTGGGCTTTGCTGCAGCGAGCCAAATTTCTCCTCGCAAGGAAAGGTCAAGTCCTAGAATAGTCTGCAGCTCTTTCGTAAGCGCTTGCCTTGTGCTCAGAAAGGAGACTTTGAAAAGTTGGCAGTGATTTGAAAACGTTTTGTCGCTTCTGTGGGCCATCCAAAACCCACTCAAAGAAATGGCAATCTCTCATTTAATGTTATCAGGCTCCCAATGGAAAATTGCTCTAAAGATGGCAGAGCCCTTCAAAGCCGAAGAGTTTGGCAGGCGCCTCTTTCGCTGCATTGCCAGTGGCACAAAGCTGTACGCCACGTACGAGCACGGCGCATCAGCGCAGCGAAAATCTCTGGTGCTTTCTCACTTCAAGTGAGAATGCTGTGATTCAGCCGCTTCACGGGTGAAAAGAGACAGCGGGCCACCTTTGAAATTATATTCTCCTTGAGCCTAAAATGAGTACATAGGAACTTTGAAGGACGTCACTTAATTAGTTTGTGGTCTAGTTTAACATAAAATTGGATCTTAAATGATTTCTGTACGTGTTCTCAGGTCTTTTTAGTCACTCCATTAGCCCATTCTTGTAACCATTGTAATTTTTCTAAATTTGCAGGTGGTTAGAACTCACTGGAATCTTAGGCACAGGTGATTAAAAAAGGTCCTATGGACTATGAAAATGCCGCATGGAAAAATACAAGCCGTTACTCAATTACAGTGTTGTCTTTATTAGACCACTTCTAACATTTTAAAAACATTTGTTTCTTTTGCTTTTAACCCTAGTTCTGCACTCCAGGTGTTTGTACTGCTTGACTCACTGCAACATGCCCGAAAAGATTTTCACCATCTACTTACTGTTCATTAGTATTCGCAGTCACAAGTGCACCTTTAACTCACAATTCATGCATACAGTCCCAGACAAAAGCTGTATTAATGGGACTTCATATCTGATCTCAAACACATTCGTATTTAAACATATATAAAAGCTGAAAAATATATAAATGTTTGCAGGGCTGCAGTTGCCTGAAGGTGGCATCCAATTTCATAGAATCATAGAATGGTTTGGGTTGGAAGGGACCTTGAAGACCATCTCGTTCCAACCCCCCTGCCCTGGGCAGGGACACCTCCCGCTAGACCAGGTTGCTCAAAGCCTTGTCCAGCCTGATCTTCACTGGAAACACCCCACCCTTGGTAAACCCCAAGTCTTGTGCCGCCTGAAAGGACTTGTGGGAAGTCAGAAGGAGAATGTGTATCCCCGCTCTTCAACAGCGGCAGGGCAAAGAGGATGCATAGCAGCGCAGGTTTGAGGAAGGTGTAGAGATCGATGGTCACGCACAACCATCAGCAGGGACAGGCCTGGACAAGTAGACTTCTATGCTTCATTGCTTAGGGCAATGCCAGTAAAATGCAGATAAGCACATACTACATCTTCACCTCTGAGGATGGCACAGATAATATATACAAGGTAGTCTCTTTTAGTGTTTGCAGTAGTTTGTAAATGAAAAAATACTTTTGTGAACTCAAGGTTTTTCTCTGCTCAGCAGATGGCCAAAGGAAGCAATTACGCTGTGTACTAAACAAGCAGACTTTTCTTTGCAAAACAAGTCACTAAACTCCTTTATACGTGAACAAGCTTTTATTAATGACCTCTTTGAATTTTACTAGTGAGCCTAGCAATAATACACGGGTATTGTTAGAAATGTAAATGTAAAGAGATAAGGAAATTTTCAGGCAAATCTATATTTAATTTCAAAGAAAGCTGCTCGTCTCTAATGACCCTGTTTGCATGGATATCTGATGGTAAGGCTAGGGGAGGGTCACAGCAGATAAAACCTAACAGGATCATTGAATGAAAAACAAATATTTATTTTCTCTTTGTCTCTTTGGGACTCATTTGCATTAAAACTGCAGCTTTTCCAGAGACTGTTAGTGAAAGAAAGCCCTCATTTATGCATTTAATATTAGGAAAGCTCTTTGAGATTAAGGTTGTATAAAAACTGATTCCGCTCTACATACTCGTCTTTCCTCAAAGAATACCCAGCTGAGACAAACGGTACAGATACTCCGTTTTGTTGTATACCTCGAATTTGCATTTTATTGCACCTACGTATTTTTATAACTGTATTATAGATCCCATTGTCACACTCGGTTTCTTTCCTGAATTCCAGCTCCCATTCTACAAAGCTATTTGTCACTTATTTTAACCTTGAGCATGCAAAACTCTTCACAGGCTTAAAATTAAGCGAGAGCTTGCGGGAAGTGCCATTTCAGGCATTCAGTCAATCTTGCCCGAGTACCTGAAGCTCCTTTGCCTTATCTCCAGTACTCTCCTTGCTCTTTGGTTCTGGCAAAACCTTTTGGTGCCATTCTTAACGTCGTGAGATACTTTTTAGAAATGAAAAAACCGGGGGGGCGGATACTTTTTTCCTGAATAAATCGTTATTCTTTGCTCAATTCTGGGAAACTCGCAGTCATGCTTTAATCTTTTGCAAGGGCAGGGTGGGCAATAACCCCCCCATGCACATTTTGCACCAGGGATGCTCCCAGCAGGGAGAAGATGGGCTCCTACCTGCACAGCACGGGCAGCCCCCGTTGCGATGGCTGTGTCCATGCTTTCCTCACGTGGTAGAATGCAAATACCCAAGGGGCTGTTGAAAAACAGGATGATAATTCCAGGATACTTTGCATGCTGCTTTATTTCTATCATTGCTGCATTTGACACGCAATAAGGCTATAAAATGTGATCAGTGCGCTGAGGTCCTCTTATATTTTATCGTCTGCTTGGTGTGAATAAGCATGGTGCATAACCCAACTGTTTTTAAAGCCTTAATCTAAAAAGCTACACCAGCATATGTTTCTTTTAAACAAGTAGCTGATTTAAGCGAGCCAAGTTAAAAAGGAGCTAGGATTCAAGTTACACAGTAGGCGGGAGCTCTTGGTGGAGTTTTATATGGAATAGCATTTCTCATCAAAATAATTACATCTCTATGCTGATTAATGATTAACCTGGCTCTTTAGTATTCCTTTCTGAATGCCAGCTTCAGTCTTCAGACAGATTGCCTTTGAAGTCAATAGGAGAAGTCATGTGTACGTCAAAATACGGAAGTTATCTTTGTCATTAACCTTGAGAAGCATCATCGATTACTGGCAGTAAGTAAGATCTAATGGTTTTAGAGAAACAACTGCTTCAAAAACAATTTTCAAGGCATATTTGACAATGAGCTAGACGAAGCTACAAAAATACGTCATTGATATGATTTGGTACAGCTAGCTCAGAATAGCTTTGTGATTCAGTTCAGCTAGCTTTACTGGTATGATAAAGCAGGTAAAAATCACCATGTTGCCTTGTTTTCCAGTCGAAATTAGCATCTGCCAATGATGCAGAAATTAATAGAAGTAGAGAGCCATGTGAGTGCAATGCTGACGCTCTAACAACACCATTCTAATCATCAAAGTGACCACTACCGTGCTACGTGGTCCACTTAAACTCCTTTGTAACTCAGCTGTATTTGAAAATGTGACCATATGCTTATAACCCGTCGGGGAAGAATGTATACACATCTTTTCTGTGGGCTTGGGAGATATCAAAATGTACTTCCGAAGAGGTTTCCGCCCCAGTTTTCGGTTTGAAAGGGCTTTGCAAGCCTTGATAACTTTAGCTGCCTATAGCAACAGCAGTTCTTATAACTATTGACCTATAACTATTTATCTACTATCCAGTAGATAAAACATCAGCCTTTCGAGGCTTTTTGAAGGAGTGTTTGGAAAGTACAAAACTGGCTTCCATGGGGGATTCTGCATTCGGAGCCTCTGCACCATCAAGGACTTGCATGTTTAAACTTTAACCAGCGGAACTGCTTTTCTTTCAATTTTCTCAATATGTATTATACACGATAATGCATTTTTAACAAAGGGAACTGTTCTGTGACTCAATTTAAGGCTTCCCAAGATTAAATAAGTATCTGGCCTACTTTACCTTCATCAGAGACATCAGAAATAAAGAAGTTGGAAAGAAAAGAAACCTCTTTGGGCACCTTGTCCATCTGTTTCCCAAGCAGATGACAACATATTGCAGGGCATGGTCCGTCCTAGCGAATTCCAGTAGACTCAAATATTAGGGACCTGCAATTTTCTTTGTAGATCACCACAGAGGTTTTGCTGATGTTCTTTTTGCGTACTATATGCACTAAGGGACTAGAGACCTGTTGAGAATATGGCCCCTAATCTGCCCTGGTTGGTGTTTTTAAAGGGACGTGTCAACTTAGTGTCTTGGGAGAGAAAAAGCCCACAGCAGAACAGTAAAATAAAAATAAAAAATCAAAGCTGAGTCGTGTGCAGTTGAAATCCCGTGTAAAAAATCATTAAATAAAGGATGTCGTTCCGAAATGAAAGCTGATGTAAAATTGTTTCTACTCTGGTGCTTGGCTAGGAGCAAAGTGGAGAAATTTAAGGCCTAAGCCTATGGTCCTAAATCAGGCAGAACCTCAAATATATGAAGGTTTTGCTTAAGCAAAGGTTGTAGAGGTTACCAGTCTGCAGTAAACTTGCATGAGACTGACTTTAGTCATATGCATCCAGCTCTGCCTATTTTATTAAGATGTGACCCTTCTCCTGCTGCAAGCTCATCCCTTATACCATGATTTGCAGCAATTAATTGGTCTCCTCTAAGCTGACTAGCAAATCCATATACTACTGTAATTACCTGAATGTAAAATATTTAGGAAATATCTATCATGCTCTTGGAAGTCTCAGGTCATTGAAAGAAAGCCAATGAAATTGCAAACACGCTGAAGGGATTGGATATCAGCTACCTTTCCTCCCCCCTCCCCGTCCTCTTGGCTCTTAGCATTTGTCTCTAGGGCATGACCAAATAGTGGGCATGTGTCATAAAGACATTTATCATGTAATTACAGCTTTAAGATCAGTTTCTGTTGATGTGAGATGATTACTGTGTATTTCACGCCTTTCAGGTTCCCAGCTGGGATTCAGAGATTTAAGGACGTGGGATATATATATTTTAAATTTATGAGATAGCCATTAATTCAATTAATTGGACCGTAAGAGTTCAGTCAGTGACCAAATAAGAATCCTGCAAAACAGAGAGAACCAGATGTTTTATGAAGTTTCGATGTTTTTGACGTGTGTAACTTGGAAAAGCAAAGGCCTTTGTTTCCTCTTCAAGGAACAGAACATTTCTGTGGAGTAAGAAAAATGACACATCAAAGTAATTCATTGTGAAACCTGATATTAGAATAAGAATACTGTTAAAATGAGGCTATTTTAAGCCTGACTTAAAATGTATTGTTCTTATATGTTAGCAATAACTCAGTACCATTTCTATATGTCTGACCTCAATACTTGCATTTTAAAATCTGGGCTCAGACATCGCGATGGGGATTCCTTGAATTCATTTCATGATTTTATGTTCTGTTGTTATTTGATTTGGTCTTGTCCAATTGAGATCTGATTTCAATTATTGTGAGAGGAACCCTGTCACCAAGGTGATCATGCAGCTAGATTTCCAGTGTTTTCAATATTAACTAAATTTACATGAGCTTTAATGAAAATAGATTTCCATCGATATCCTGTTTCTTCTGATATCGGGGTCAGCTTTTTTGACCATCCTCATAGCTGTTTGAATCAATATATGATTTTTTCAAAAGCTTCATTAAAGCAGTTTAGTGAAGATTTTAGTGAAATGGATTTAAGCTTTTTTTTTTCCATTATCTCATAACAGGAGCTGCAGCAGGCAATCCAGTACAGCAGCTGTGTCCAGATTACAGCTGGACAAAACATTTTATGCTTGGCCACTTTTAAGAAAACCAGTTTATCATGATTTCCTCTTGAAGAATTCAGCCTGGCCCCTGCCCAAATTTCAAACTTTAGCAGGAACATCTGGAAGCATACATTTTAGGCTAAGGATTCGGCGAGACGGAATTGCACATCGTGACATAAAACTCAGCAGCGAAACCATGCTTCATGCAGAAGGCTGGATTTGCTCTTCTTCCAGGCTGGCCGGTTCCCTGACACTGGCACGCTTGCATGGGTGCAGTCAGACCGGTGTGAAGCTGGTGTAATGGATCACTGATTAAGTCCAAAGGCTTCTTCCCGAAATCTTGTTGGCTGGCAAAGCTCCTTAGCATCAATAGACTCACGTGCGAGCCCCTAAGATACTTACTTCTGGTACCTCCAGCCTTACGGTCGCAGCCACAAATGTCATCTGCTTTCAAATAAAGAGCCACATCCAGTTGTGACATATTGATCCAGCAAAACACTTCTATGTTTTTTTTTTTCTTTGTGGAATGTACTTTCCTATTGGAAATTATTGCGTAAGCATTAAAGTGAAGGGAGCTATCAAAACTTCAATCAGCGGCTCTATTTGTCTCTTCTGTTGAAGGAAAGCTAAAAATGCAAATCCGGCAGTGGCTGAGGATTATAAAAGAACGAACAGGCAGACAGGTGCGATTTACGCTGGGAGGAAAACAAAGGCAGAAGTGTCGTGACAGCAGAGAAATTATATCTGGTTTTATTTCAGGGCACAGCCCCGGCCCTGGCTGTCCCAAGATCACTGCACACTGCCAGCCAAGCTGTTCTCATGCTTAATTTACAGCTCACAAGGTTCATGTGCCGTCTAATGAAAAATCTCGATGGGAACTTGCAGGAGAAGGTAGAACAGTGTTCCAATTACTCACATTTCTGCCGACGAAGGGAGAGCTCCTTTGGCCAAGAGAACTGACCTAACGGTGACCGGCACCAAGGGTTGTCATCATGGGTTTTATGATCATTCTGCTTCTTTTGGATTGTAACGTTATGCTTAATGTAACACCAGTCTTCATCTTTTGCATAATTCGATGTCATGTTTGCAGTACAGCAGCAGTTACAGTGGTTTGAGAAGGTCCCGTCAAAGTAAGAAGCCCAACATTGACGCTGAATGTTGCTTGGCACGTGCAGTCACTTTGGTTACATCTTATGTGTGGGTAAAGCGATAGGAATTGCCTCGAGATGGCTCATATCACTACTCAGAAACTGATTTTGCCCCATAACTTGAGGTTCCGGTAGCTGAAATGACTATCTGTGATGCAAGGTAGCCCTCACTTAGGGGCACCCGTTAGCCCTCTTCTCCTGGGCTGGGCTCCTCACCCTGTCTGGTGGCATTCCCTCCTTTCCTGAGGTCCTTTCTCTCTCTGTGACTGGCATAACCAAATCCATACGTTTATTTTCACTGCTTTCAGACAGAGCTGCTTTCTCTCCATGAGTAACCACCTGTCTCATCCCCACTCAAGAGGCAGGAGAGCTTTACCCAGCACCACGTCACAAAGGCTATTTTTTTCTTGAGAACACCAGCAGTTTCTCATAATCCATGTTCATAAATTTCCATGGAAAGGATTACACTTTCTCCCCTGAAACTTTCAGAAGTGTCAAAAACATCACCCTTTTTTTCCTGAACTCAAATGTCTTACAGGTCTTCCAAGTTCTTTGGAGCAACCTGTTTGGCAGAAAGCTGTTACTATATCTGTATCTATCGTCCCACGTAATTGAATTCACCCCTTCCTCTACAATGTGTCTGTTAATCATGTTTACTTCTTTTAAAATAATAAAGTAAAATATAAAGAAAATAAATTATTGTAAATTTAGTTTGACGCAGGCCTAACAGAAAATAGGATTTTACTATCTAATAAATATTATTGTCTGTCCTTTCCTTCGATGCACACTTGCCTTCGAGGTAAATTTATCTCCATGCATCTTTGTACTTTAAAATGGTAATAAAAGATCCTGAAGACTCTGTGACTTAGGAGTATATGTCTAACTAAGAACAATTTTCTTGCGAACCAATTTCCATACTCTTCTAGAAACTGATATAGAAACATTCTGTATAGTTAATATTTAATACCATACAGTCATGAAAAATTCAACCGCTAATAAATGGGATTTATTTATTTTCTACCATTTAAATTGCCCCTACTGTCATCTTAAAACTGTTGATCGAGAGACTAGCTAACAGGAAACAAATATTCATTTGTTAAGGGCTGGTTTGTGTTTATATAAGCTATTTAGCTTCAGAGGTGTCCCCTACCTTATACTGTGGCGGTAGCATCGTGGATACACCGGTCCCTAGCTCCTGCTTCTTTTGCAGGGGACAGAAATCAGTACAGTAAGATAAGGCTCATTGGTACAGTAGAGGCAGCTATCAAGGCTATCACTTGAAAACCCAAATTCATACCAGTAAACCCTTCAGTGGCGTACACCAGTTTTTGGATTTTACTGGTCCTTTCTTACCGCCTGGCACAGCACGAAATGGATTTGAGCACCTAACTCTGCTTGCTTTCTTCCTCCTACGCCTGAATAACAGATGCATATTTCTATTTTGAACTTCTTATTAAAACAGCAGAAAAAACACTCAACCTGGACCCCCATGGGCTCTGGATTGCCTGGGCTATGGTCTTTCACGGGCAATTACACTGCCCCCTTAGAAGAGAGATGTTATCATTTCTACAGGTTTTCTGTAGCATCAAAACTCACAGCTGCCCTTTGAAAGATTGTGTTTGCTTCTGTGTGTAATATGCGTAATACCCAGGCACGTACCACGCTGGCATTTCTTCACTTCATCCCTCTAGGTTTTAAAAGAAAGCCTCTTTGTAATGGTCATACCCTCATTTCTTTTTTTNGAGGCATCAAAAGCAATTTTTCATTCCCACATGCCTATGTGGTAAACCCAGATGTCAGGCTTTTTGTGGTGATGTGATTCATACCACTTCAGTAGGGGATGTTAGCTCTGCATTTAGTCTTGCCTAGACTGTAACGAAGGACACCGATTACTCCGGTGATTCGAGCTAAAAGCTGCAGGAGAGGCATTAGAATACAGGAGACGTATAGGGGAATGCAATTTCAAAGTGGATGAAAAATGTGTGAGTGGATGAACATTCAGTTAGGTAATTACAGCTTAGGTTTAGTCCTGAATTTTCTTCAGCCTTACTCTAGGGAGAGCCTAATGGCCATCCCTGAGTTTTTAATGGCAACATTTGGGCAAAAAGTATGGCTATTACGTGAGCAAATGTAGCACTTTATCCTGGAGGAATGGATATCACCTTCGGTGTCAAAAGTAAAGAAGAATCAATTCAGCTATGTGAGCTATGAAACTTTTTGGTGGGAAATCCTAGAATGGTCTCACTCCGTGGGGAGGGGACAAGAAGATGGTGTCCGAGCGTGACATGTGCTCAGCACAAAAGATATGGGCAGAGACAGTTGTATCTATCGATTCTGGACACCTTGGTGAAGTTATTCCAGATTCACAACAGCAGGAAAAGAGAATCTATAATTTATGCAAAACCAGGTAATTCAGATCAAATGAGATATAAAAGCCTAATGACATATGAGTGCCATTTTCAGCACCAGATGAAAGGTGTGTTTCACAACAAGCCGGTTCTTCAGATCTATAACAGGAATTTTAATATTCATAGCACTGGGTGTCTCTTTGGGTGAAGTGAATACTCCACTTTCTGAAGGAAACAGCTTCAGTTAATCTGCGACAATTAACCGACTCGGGTAGCTTTTGTCAAATGGGATGGCAGGGACAGAGACACTAAATGGCTGGAGTAAGACCAACATCATTTTTTATCCCGAGGCACTCCTAGAAGTGTAGTCTCCCTTATAGAGGGGAAAATTTATATTCTAGTTTTTGAACCAACATCTTCCACCTTTCATAGACATGTTTTAGTGAATCTGTGCTGGGGACAATGTCTTCGCTGACCATAACACTGGAGCCGTTCCTTTCTGCATGACATTATTTAGACGTGCACTGAGCCACACAGCCAGCAAGATGCTCCCTCGTCTGCTGGGAAGAGCAGTCTCCAATGAAACTGGGGACTGGGGTTCAAATCCAATTAGGCAGAGGGACAAGCTGCATCTTCATCTCCTTCATCTTGTCCAAAGGAGAATATTATGCCCTGCATCTTCAGTGAAAAGGTCTAGTTCTACTTTTTCCTTAAAAAAACCCAACAGACTATCATGAAGGTATACCAAAAACCATCATGGCTCAAGTAAACTGTTTCACTTTACATAAAAACAGAATATTTCTTGGTTTATTCTTATTTTTAGGTAGAAAAAAATAGGAGTAGAAAGGAGAGAACAATGCTTGCTCTGTCTCTTCTCAGTTCCAGTTCAGCAAATCACCCTCTGTCTGCACTGCCTTAATTGCCCGCAAAGATTTTTATGGCCAGTTTGGACCCCAAACGGACCCCAAATTGCAATTACTGCTGCACACTTGAGGCTAACAAGAGGAACAAAGCTAAGAGTAACGGACAGTCCTTCGGCTCTCCCATCTGATGTACAGGATGAAACCTGAGCTTGTCTCCTTCCAGGCTCCAACTGGGACAGAAGTGGGGGACGAGCAGCAGGATCCTCTCTTTGACATGGCTTTTGCATGGCCAGGGCCAGGAACTTCAAGCTGTGATGCAGGAGAAGCCACTCTCATGAGACATGCTGCCCCATCTGAAGTCCTAAAAGGTTAGATCATCCAGGTAAGACCATCCAGATGCGCCTCCTAGAAATGACCTCTGGTTTTCAATATTTATATTTTTTTAGCAGAAAGATCTGCTGTGGCGCCATGTATGCACGAGCATGACACGGACAAACTTCCAGGGCTATTTCTCTTGTTATTTACTGCGGTACCTTGTATTTCTATTACTAGGCAATTCGATCCCTCAAACAATCACAATCTGAATGTCCTTAAAGTGAACTGATGTACTGTACTTAATAGCCTGGTGACTTCTTGGATTAGACTGATAGAGCCGGTGATGAATAGGGTAAGTATAGTTAACAGCCATTCTTAAACAACTTTGAGTGTCATTAATTTTGTTATAGGACAGATTAATCTGAAATGTCAGGACTTGCTGTACTAGACCTAAAATTGTATTTTCAAACCAATTTTAACAGATTGTATTTCACTCTTGACACAAAATTCATTTACTCGCCTTAGATTGCGGCTTTTATTGTAATTGTAGCAAATTAAATCAGGGCATTAGATCCATAGAAAACTAGGTTGAAGTTAGAGGAAGATAGTTGCACTGAATTTCTTTCTATTTGCCTTTTTAAGATATTTTTCTTCTTAAAACAAGCTTAAATGCATAGACACTGCTATAGGTTAAGAGATTTTAACTGTCCTATGCTTAGGTATGTAAATCATGTAAATCACATGTAAATCATACCTAGACGTAGGAGAATACCTATTCTGTTAGTTGTCTTATTTATATTAACAGAATACGTGCTTTTCTTTTATAAATTTGATATTTGTTTTGATTAGGGTCATAAATTACGTACTAAAGCCAGTTTATTTAAATCAGTATCAAACATCCAATTAGAGAGCAGCCTGAATGGCTAATGATGACAAAAATTAGCAGAAGTGAATTCAGACCCCCATGAAGGCAGCAAACAGGAAGGTTAGCTCTCCTGAAACCTCCGAAATGCAGTTTAAGGATGAGTTACAGGCCCTTTGAAAAGGAATAATTTCCCCTCACCCCCCCAGTAATACATTGCAGATAAGAAATAGCTAAATCAATAACCTGTTCATAGGCAAACTGTACAGCAAAATGTGTTTGGACAGAAACATTTCTTGAATAATTTTGAATTATGAATAAATTCGTGAAAGTACCAGTCAGTTCACAGATAATTCATGAACTGAAATAAGGGCAAAATTTGTCGAATAAATTATTCACCACAAATAGTTCCTAAGCTCTCCGAAGTACTATCACACTTCATTTATCTCTTGCCTTAGGGGTAGATAAAAATACTCAGAAAAAATTATAACTAACCTGAATTTTTCCCTAAAAAATTCAACGGGAACATCTCCTTCCGCAGAACTTCTAAAGGCAAGAAGCTTGTTCAACTGCAGCTTTTATTCGCCTTCCACAGAAACCTGATTTTATGTCAGAGGCTACCAATTTTTATCTCAAAATCTGAAATAATGCAATCAAGAAAGAGCAGATCTAATTCCAGGTCCCCAGGGGTTGCAGCAGTACCTGCCAGAAGGCTTGGTTTATTGTGAGACCTCCAGAGCAAAATGAAAAATTATGGAATTTTTTGGGTGACTGCTCAAAATTCTGATTTTATTCTGGTACGTGTTCTGTCTCCGAAGGGAGCCGTGGCTGTCTCAAGCCTGCACATCCTCAGCTTCTGAATGTGTTTGCGTCACTGCGTAAGTCTGTGAAATAGGTTTATTCGACGGGTATAAATGGAGGCAAGTCAACGAACAGTAGGTTCATCTGCAACTTTTCTGTGCCAAATTGGTGGGTGTCCTATAGATTTTCAAGATTCGTATCCACAAAAGGAAGCAAGAAAAGACAGCAGAAATGACATTAGAGGGACATCACCTTGCGTGATTCCTGGTATCAACAACAAGAGCAGAAAAAATACCTCTGAGGGAGTCCAATAGAAATGGCTTTTATACTCTGTATTGAACCAAATCAACATTTTTGCCTGATATAAAGTAAGAAAGAGAAAAAATACTTAAGAAAAGTCTTTCCTGTACAAGAAGGAATAGAGGATCTTTCCAGATATAGGCAGATATTGGAACATTGAGGCATCTGGTAGGCTTGTGTTGGTATATCAAAAACTTATAGAAATATGAAGTACTTGGGATTCTGCTCTGACTATTCAAGATGAAGCTCGGCAGTACGACATGGCTCCCCGTTCAGCAATATTTCAGGTAAGAAGGCTGCTGCAGTAAGAACTAGTTTGAGCTTGTGCTCTTCTGATTTCTTTACACAAGGCAACCTTAACTGCCCATACCAAAGCAGGGAAATGAGAGTGCAATCCAGACAGCGAGCCAAATGCCTCTTAGCAGTGCTTTCAGGACGGGTTCCAAATCCAAAGGAACCTGCATCAAAAAAGAAAACAAACCACCACGTAAATCAGAACTTGCAAATGGGACAGGTTATGCTGGGTTTTCCTCTTAGACCCCCAAGAAGAGAGGATCCAGGCCAGTCTGTAGAGATATAGAAAAGTTTAGCCTTACACGCTGAGGTCACACTAAATTCTACCAACCCCAATCTACAACCTTTCAAAATGCCACCACGCCAACGGTCCTTGAAAGAGACCAGCAGGATTCTCCAGGGGAACAAGTCGGTGGGCATTTAACTGTGTGCCTGGCTCTCCTTGCTTCATCGAACAAAAAATAAATTAGACGGGTCAAACATTGTAGATCTAATCTCACTGTGAACTGAAAACATAGTAGCTCTGCTGCCACCAGAGGAAAGGGGAGCCTGAGGTGACCCCACCATGAACTGGAGGGGATGGGAGATCTCCAGCAGGTGCAGTCTGGGAGGACTCAATGTCGCATTCAAGTTTATTCTTTGTATGGGTCTGAGAATGGCAGGATTGTGTTTTGAATCCAATACCCCAGGGCTTTCACTTGCTTTCTCACAATTACCTGTGCAAGAAGGAGGGNCTGTGGCATAGCAGAAACGGTCAAGGGCAGTTCAGATTAAAGACCATGATTGGCACAGGCTGCGGAGAGGCTAAGCCAACAAAATAAAAAATAGAACCATCCTGTTTAATAGAAACAAATTGCTCTCCACTTCTCGGTGACACAGATAGTGGGGCCATTTGTACCTGCTGCCCTTTGTTGGGAACAACGGCAAGGAAATGGACTCGTCTTGAGCGGGATAAAATTCTTTTTGTTGTATTCGGCTATCTCAGCCCGTGGAACAAGCACGGCAGTTAAGTAGTTGAGCTTCCTTGTACATTTGTTTGATTAAAGGTCTGTAACACTGGCTCAGGTAGAAACAGCTCAGCTGCATGAAACCGCAATGAATGAAGGGCTTGTTAGGGAGCAGCCAGCGAGACACGGCAGAGCCGGCTTCCGAACCGGCTCTCAATAGCAGCTTGTTGTTTTGCTTGTTCACTTCAGTATGGAAGCACAAAACTGTACATTTTAAATCACATGCGATGAGATCCGGGCTAGTTTGCCTGTATATATTGGGAAAACTGCTAAAAAACGCAGGAGAGCTCTTTTGCAAGTCAACCCATGAAAACAAATATCCTTCAGATGTCCCTGAGTGCTCCAGTTAACATTGGCATTTCTAAAGGTCGGAGTGGAGTGTGTTAGAGCATATTTATGGACTGACCAAATAGAAGGTTTTAATTTTTGATCATAAATGGGCTGGAGAAAATCCAACCCACTGCCTGGCTGATAAAAGAGAAATCCCCAGCACTTATTTGTGTTATTTTCTCATCTTATAGGGACAAGGCTACGCGTGGCAGATCTCTCGCAGTACAATCTTGATTCCGACTTTAGCAATGCCAGTGTCCTGGGGTCCAGCTACCACCGCCTCCATCAGCTCCCATCAGGTAAAGCATGTGCTCAGTCGTAAGCACACAAACAGCTCGTCTGTTTTGCTGAACTGAAGCTGTAGCGAGCATGTAAATGGGGTATGTGCATACATACACATATACATGATATATGTACATATATACATCACTTTACCGATGCTCTCTGAATGTTGCAGGGTTTCTTCCCTCAGTGCGCGGATGGGACACCGAGCTTACTGCGGATAAAAACCTGCACAAATGCACAAAAGCCATGTTGAAAAATGTGTTAAAAAGCCTCTGCTCCTAAAATTTGGTATTGTGGTTAATAATCACAACAGTTTGGGTTTGTTAATTATAAGGGACTCCAATTAAAACTGAAGAAATGTACCTCTTGTACCCTTTACTACGCATTGGACGACTGCCTGGGAAATGGTTTTAAAACGTGTTTGTGCTATGAAAGAAATGCAAACTTCAGTCCTACAGACCACTCGTGCTTCAGTGTGAGTGTGTAGCTGTTCCCCATGCTTTCAGAACGGAGAATGTTTATTCCGTTAGCCATTAGCATCAGTACATATTTGTTAGGCACGATCTTTAAATAGCGTAATGGTCGTAGCCCCGTTGAGCTCATCATTGCTAAAGATTTTCCCTGCAATCTCTTAACCTGTGGAGGAAGACATTTTAAACAGTGAAGTATGAGCATGGAGACTGCACCCACCCAAGTAAGTGAATCACAGTGTTTAGCAGCTAAGAGTTACCCCTTTTCTTTTTTTGTGACCAGAATTTCAGGCAATGGGACTCTGTGTGTGTTTATGGCTGAGTGTGTTTGTAAGAATTTGGTTTCTGAGAGGATACTAAGCTCCTCAACTGAGCCATAAATGCCCACCGTTAAAATCCGCTTTGCAGAAGAGTGTTTCTGTGACTTGCCTACACGCTGAGAATAATTCCGATATTCAGAACAAAATAAAACTCGGCTCTATTCCATGTTTAAACAATTAATCAGTATTTGGCACTCAACCTACCAAAAGTGATTAGAGAGAGATAGATAAAGATAGACCAAAAGTGTAGAGCTGAAACCAGAAATATTTATGCATTATAGAAAATGCTGAAAGATTTTTTTGGATATGTCTCAAAATAAGTCTTTTTAGAATTTTTCACATTTCCGCCTTACTGAAAGAAAATAATTTTCAATTATAAAAGAAATAATGGAGAACAGACTGACAGAAAACATCCCTGGGATTGCACGTGGCAATCCTAGCCCTATTCTCGTCTTATCCGGTGACTAATCAAAACTGGTGGAAGCCGATGATCCTCTTTCAATCGATCTGTTAGACCCCAGGTGGTCACGCATAGCGTCACCTGCAACCCGACCAGCACCGGTGGATCTTCCTGAGCAGCAAAACACATCTTCCATCTGACTTAACTTTTACAAGCTGAGATTTTCTTTGAGAGGTACTCGGTAAATGTGCTCTTGCTCTTCTAATTCTGGGTTTTTATAGCTGTAAGCTGAAAGTGGGAAACCCTAGCCATGACAGCGACCAGGGAATGCCGTCACAGCCTTGCTCCAAAGCAAGAAAATGGGAAAAAATGGTGAAGAAAACCAGTGGCTTCAGCCAGGGATAGAGACAGTGAAATGTCCTGAAATGGGATAAACCAGTGGCTTGGAAGTTGTTGAAACAAGAAACGGCAAACCCACTCCTGACACTGTGTGGACTACAAATGTAGGTTTAAAAAGTTATTCCTTTAAAAATCTTCTGTGTGATTTTAGGAGGAAAAATGAATATATAATGTACAGCTTTGAAATTTTGAAAACTTTAAAAATTAACTCTGTAAAAGTCATATTAGTAAATCAACTGCATGCGCATAGAGAAAGTACAATAATGATTCATTCAAATGCCTTTTACGATTTAAAATCAACCTAACATGAGCTTTGTGTTAAGGTTTACAAGGTTTAGTTATTATAGTTAGTTTTAAAACAGAGGGAACCTTTCATTATACATCTTACCAGCTTTTTTTTTGACGTCAATAAAAAAATGGAAAAACTACTATTTTTTTCATACCCGTGTTTCTGTGAACCGTCAGAATCTGTGTATCATCATAACTAATATTGTTTGGATAATTCCTGAATTCCTGGCCTGCTGCAATAGGATGCGTCAGAAATCACCACCACCAAATGGGGCAGGGAGCGTTTGGGTCTTCCTGGCATAATGCACACGTAAAAAGTGAAGGCAACACTCCTAGTTTCTGATGTTTCTGGGAATCTGACCTGGAAAGGCCCAGGATCTTGTTAAGCAGAACAGCCCGATACTCTGTGAGACAGATACAAGCATTTAAGAACAGAAATTTTTTGATCTGTACAGGCTGTCAGCGTTAGGAAAGCGAGTTTATATTCTAAGCAGAAAACATACGGCTGCAGGAGCGGGTTAAGGTGACCCATCTGTTGTGATGGAGGTCTGTATCCAACAGGATGACTGGAAGTCCTTCCAGAGGTCAGTATTTAATGTGCATGGTAACTTACACAGAAGTATACTGAAGTAGAATATTGAACTGAGCAGAAAGAGTTCCACTTAGAGAAAGGTGCCATCTTTCACTTATGAAGAGGAAATAACTACAGAAGAGGAAGGAAGTTAAAGAAGGAAGACAGGTGGGAATGGGACAACATTTTCAAATGGACAGGTATTCCTACTGTGACTGCTGCTCTGATTACTATCTGGAGGTGCCTCCCTTGATACCAGCTATGTAGTAAATTGTTCTGAGGGACTTTTTACAAGGGCCTGTAGTGGTCGGAGGAAGGGTAGTGGCTTCAAACTGGAAGAGGGGAGATTTAGATTAGATATCAGGAAGAAATTCTTTGCTGTGAGGGTGGTGAGCCCCTGGCCCAGGTTGCCCAGAGAAGCTGTGGCTGCCCCATCCCTGGAGGTGTTCAAGGCCAGGTTGGACAGGGCTTGGAGCAACCTGGTGTGGTGGGAGGTGTCCCTGCCCAGGGCAGGAACGAGATGGTCTTTAAGGTCCCTTCCAACTTAAACCATTCTATGATTCCATGAATGTATCTTTGTGAGAGTCTCTTCTGTTCCCCTTCACACCATGCCTTCACCTATGTGCACAGCCTTTGTGCTCTTTGGTCTCCGCTGCAAAATGTCATCTGCAGCATCTACTCTTGGCAATTCTTTTTTTTTCAGGAGCATTTCCTTCATTTTACTGAACATCCATTTTTACACTGCCGTTTTTGGCCCTCCTTCAAATTATACCACAAATGCAAACTATAAAAATACACAGCCGGGAAAGCGGGAGATCAGCCTGGGGTGTTTAGTTACTTCTTGCATCTGCAGCGAGATGGTGTGACAAGGAAACTTTGGAAGACAATACAGGAATGCTTAAAAAAGGGCGGTGGCATCACGAACCCCTGCTAAAGAAAAAAATACTCTCTTAGACCCACACTCCAAATCAATCCACGTTTTGGGCTGATTTCACGTTTACAGAAACTGATTGAAGGCCCCCTATCACTGCCACAGCTAATGCCAATCGGAATACAATGTTTCCTTAATTAAACAAGGCACGCAACTGGTGGTGATTCGGTTTGACTCAGAAATGGATAATTTGTTATCAAATCCTTTCATAGTTCACGCTGAAGTTTCTGTCATTACTTGTTGCTCCTCTCCATCTTTATTATGACAAACCCTTTAAAAATGCCTGGGTAGGAAAAAAAAGTGCCCATTAATCCTTTCAAGGAAAGACCGCCGGTACCAGATTAAGTCAAGCTGGCATCTGAAACTATTCTTTTCTTTATGACACATAGTAAGTGGTCGGTAATCCACATCTTAATCTCCTTGTTGCACAGCTTGGTTTATCGTAACCGATACTCCTGTGACTGTTGCAGACTCCTATTGTGTTACCTTCGGCGTTCAGCTCTTCTTCCTGTTTTTTCCCACTGGAATGCCTGATAAAGGCACCCTTGAAGTTGACCATAGTCTCTTGAGAAAGTGCTTTTCAGAGAAAATGCGATTTCTTTAAAGTTGTATTTATGTTACTTTTGGCTTTCCCCCTGAGCAAAGCCTCCGACGAGATTTCTTCTATCCATCAAGACACGAATTTCACCGCTACTTGAAAAACTTTTTGAAATCCTCTATTCCAGTCCATGATTTTCTCTGAGCTGCAATTATACTTTGTGGCGGTGCTTAAGTATCAAGAAGAAAACTAAAAAGCTGCAAGAAGCGAAATTTAACTTGACGGATATATAAAAAATATAAACACCAGGGATTTTAACTTAGAATGGCTGTTTCACACCGCTGTCTCTCAAAGTGAAAAGATGCGACATATTGAACAGTTTTCCTTGAGAAAGAGCTTGAAACTTAAAAAGCCCACATTGCCTGCTAGTGAAGCAGACGTTTACTACAATTGTTATTTTAGAGATGAAGAAACTGAGGCAAGGTGATGGAGTAGTTTCTGGCTGAATTTCAAGACAGAGGCAAAACCGAAACATGTTAATTAAAAGTTGCAAGAAGCACCCAGGTCCTGATTTTTAGTATTTTGTGACACAGGGGCACTCGTCTTCTTTTTTTAAATAGAGGGGTGCCTGATCTGTCCTTCCCAGCAAATGCAAATTTTAATGAATTTTATTAAAGAGCGAGAGCTTACGGGTAATTCTGGATAATGCATCAGAAAAGCAATCAGAATGCTCACGGATAAGTAAGCTCAATGTCTGATTTCAGAGCAACTGTTCTCCGTTGCCTGGACCTGGAGCTTTTACAGCACTGATGTTTCAAACCCAACAGCCCATGAGAGCCGTGCCAAGGGATGCTGAGCTAATGCTTACACCACAATTTGGCTTTTACTGGAGAAGAGTCCCCTTCCACCGTGCTTTAGCCCTTGTTCAGGGTCTCCTGCTTGTCATGCGGCAAAGGGGCAGGAGGACAGGATTCTAGGCGCATGGCCATGAATTTCAATTTCCATGCTGGCCAGGCTAAGACGGTTAACTGCCGCTGAAGCGTTTATTCTTGCATCTGACTTCCCTTCCTACACATGAGTCTTCCCTGGTCGTTTCCCAGAACAGGGTAGTGCAGCAGAGGAATGTGTCTCTGGCCTTTCCAACAGTGCAATATCACAGCGACCTTTGTAAGATTTTCTGGACTGCAGTGTACAGAATTGCTGAAAACGTCTATGAAAACGGAAATTCTACCTTTTTTACTTTCATGGAATTTTTCTATGAAAACAGAATAGTAAAAAAATGTCTATGAAAGTAAAAAAACTCCAATGATTTGATTAAGATGCCCAAATTCCTGAAAACATTATCTTTCAAGCAGAGCAGCTCTGGGTGAAACAAAATATTTTACCTTAGAGTTAAACTGAAATGCGTTCTTACATCTGGCTGAATAGGGTGGGGCAAGAATTTGGGTTTGAATGCCTTCTGAACAGAGATGGAACTATTTACATGCCTAAAATTAAGCATTTCAAGAGTCTTTCTGAATTGGGAGCCCTGAAATACAGTATTCTCTACATATTAAGTTGCCAGCCCATGAGGAAAAAAANGAGGTCCAGATTTTGGAGCTTACAAAGGTTTTTATAAAAACCCAATGTCTTGATTTGTGTTCAACTACTTTAAAGTTCACATATTTCTTACTTGAACTTTGCTAGGTGCAGTAATTTTACTCGCACTCAAGGCTGGATTGGTTCTGCTTATGCAGATCTCATTAATTACAGGAAACTGGACTCGTGCTCACGTATCCCATTCACCCATCCTGCCCTGAGGCCGGTCAATTTATCTGGCATTTAATGAGGAGTTTTAGATTTTGCAAGTTATCAGAAGTGGGCCCTGAAAGTGTTAGCTTGTGAATTCCAAATAAATGGGCTACTCTGGGACTTGTTTTAAAACAGACAGCGCAGCAGCTCCTCAATACCTGTTAAATGAGCCTAAAATGCTGTGCAGCGCTATACCAAAGGTGCTTTTTCGTTTTGTACTTGAAGAGTATTGCCACTATCAGCTTTAACGTCTTGCAGGGGTGTGAGAACTTCATATCTGCCAAGATATTTTGGGGATTTAATTACCCAGCTTTCGGGTAATTGACTGGAGCAATATTTTGTAGCCCCAGCCTACCAGCTGAAGGGGGCTTTATTTAACAGCATTTTTAGCAATAACATAGTACTATTGTCAGTGCTGCTTATTTGATATCTATCAGTATTAGCACAGGTCCAGAGCTAAATGAAGGCCACAACAATCTCAAATACATATCAAAATCTCTTTGAGGTGTAGATGACGTGTCTATTAAGCATATTAGCACTGTAGCATACTCTTTGATATAAAACTAATTTCAATATAAAAAAACCCAGCCTTTGAGTGGGATACCTGCAGCGGTTGGTTCCGTGTCTTCTCAGCGTGCCTGCCTTTGGAGAACCATGTGTGGACAGACGTCTCGGATACAGAGGCAGCCACTTCTGGTCGCCAGTCCCATAGTGAATCGTGCTCTCGTTATTAACAACCACTTGTTCTCTTAATGTAGACCCGTTTCTATGTCCAGGCACTTTTCTTGAGTCTCTGGGGAAGGTGTGGGATGCTCACCATCCATCCCATGGTGTCCTCATCCTCCAGAGAGAAGGACAAAACAGCTCCTCTTTGAGGGGACAGTTCTGCATCCTTCCCCTCCATCTTCTGTTAAACAGGTTTAACCCCCGGGGAGGCAGAGTGAATACCGGAACATCGTTTAATTCTTCATCGTACCTTCCAGAAAAACGGTACCACTTTTTTTTTTTTTTTTTTCTCTCTAGCAAAAGCATTAAAAAAATAGCACGAATGAAGCAATATTTCAAAAAAGTGCTAAGTGTGAGGCACAATACTCTGCTGTAACGCACATGACCGCACACTAGGGAAACGATGGTGCGTTGCCCAGTTAAGTTAGCAGAGAACTCAGTGCAGCTTTTCACATGGTATTATAACTGAGCGGTTTAGCAGACGTTAATAAATTCCTATTATGCAGGACTAGTTAATTGTAAAGCAGCCCCTCTGGACCAAAATCAAGCCTGAAGCCTTGCTGCAATGTATCCTATAGAATCCCAGGGTAAAAAGCTGCTTTTCAGTAGTTGTAAATATATGCATATAAATGTGTTTTGTTTTTCTTCTGGAAGAACAGCCGAGGGGTTTCACCTGAGCTCCGTGCTAAGAAGAAGGTTGCCATCTATAGATAACTATCCCCAACTGCACGTCCTTGCATCAGCCGGGGAGAAAGGAGGTCGGTGGGGAGATGGTGGTGTCCCTTCCCGGAGCGGGATGGGAGGCTGTACCTTTGTGTCAATAACTTCTAACTCAAAATAAAGACACAGTATACAGAAGTGGCAGTTTAAAGGTGCCTTTATTTTTTTTTTTTTTCTGTTGTGCTAGTTATGCAAAATTACAGACAATAATTGTCGCCAAACCAGGATCATTTCCAGTTACCCGCAAACACGCTTTTAGATTACTGCCCTTTTATTCCTGTTTTCTTCTTGTGTAGACAATGTGAAAAAGACCCCTGAGCCAAAAAACCCCGTGGTACCTCTGAGCCACGTCCAATTTAGAGAGCAAAAAGCCAAATGTTAAGAATGTAATTGGGCTTGAGATGGTACGTAGGCGTAATCCTCTGGCAAAACCAGCAATAGACCAAAGATACAAGGTGTTCTAGGTACACAAGGAGCAGATGCTGACAGGCAAAAGAAAAAGGAAAGCAACACAGTTAAATCTAAACACAAACATAACAAGTGTGAATGTCTGTACACGCACATACCCCCAGACAAAAATAATTATTTGCCATTTTAAAAGCACATGATGACTAAAATAAATGCTATTTGTTTCTCCTCAGCTTGACCATTTACTTGGACAGAGTGGAAACATTTTCTATGAGTTTTGAGAAGTAGATTTTCCCCAGGACACTGAGCTGGGAGTGGCAAGTCCTGCTTGAACTAGAAAGAGAAAAAAAGATTTAAACAAAAGTACATTTCAAGTGCAATTTCTTTTGAACGACCCGTTATTTAAAAATCATCGACCTTTGCTTTTACCCCCTTGAAACTTTTCAGAAAAACTCTTTTATATTGGCTATGTGCAGCAATTTGAAAATTGCTAGATAAACTATTCCAAACCACCATTAGTGTCAAGCAAAGTTGGTCATTCCAATCGGACGTAAAGAAACCTTGCATGTGGAGAGGGGACTCCATAAAGCTAGGAGGAAAAAGCTCTTCACAAAAGAGCATTCAAACAGGATGTTTTTAGCTTTAAAAGTGGCTGTTGCAAGAACAAAGTATTCTCCCACTCGTCTTTGATATGCAGACCTCCAGCAGCAATATGCAAAATTTGTGAACTGGTCCGTCCTGAATACAAATCAAATTACTTTGTTCTTGTCAATCTACCAAATCTTTCATCTTTTCCCTGGTTGCCTTTTCTCGCTACATTTCCTTTATCTCTGCTTGCAGTTTTAAGAAGTGAATGGCAAAGAGTCATCTCCAGTTCATTTGAAGATAAAGCCCATTAAGCTGTTGTATTCACATTTAATTAATGTTTTCCAACTCTCATTTCCTATTTGCCTCCTGAAAAATCTTGCCTAAAGTGCTAAATGCCAAATAAAATAACTCAGGTAAGGGATATCTGATCCAAATGTTTCGCAGGAGATGACTGGATAAGATAACTCTAAGGAGCTGATCATTTTTATTATTTGTGGACAGTCTTTCTAGCCGAGTTCATTCTCTGCAGACATACCCTTATCCCTTAGGGATGGATGGTGCAAACTGAGCCTTGCCTTTTATTTTTCAAGCGTCGCCTGATACCGATACGACTGCACTTTTATCTTTATTAATTCAGGTGGTGGCTCGTTACTCCCATAAATCAGCTGCTAAAATGAAATGAAAGCCTCGATTTCTGCAGACCAGCCCGCACTTCCTAACGCTTTGAAAACATTAATCCGAGTGAGCGTCCGAACAAACATCAGCTCCAAGGCTGGGAAGGAGGGCGATTTTCATTTTACAAGGGGGCAAAGCAAGGCGAGGCTTGTCCCAGAGGCGGACAGGCAGAAGACATAGTTGACGCGGGGTTGGGGATGCGTCTCCCAGCCCAGCACGGCGGCGAGCCGGAGCTCCCCAGTAAATGCCAGCATCTCCCTGGAGCTGGGGCGTGCAATCCTCTTTCCGTCAGGCAGAGCCGGGAATAGCTGTGTAATGCCTTGGCTGCCTTTACCGTCCTGCTGCAGCTGCCACCGACGGACAAGGGAGA
This sequence comes from Stercorarius parasiticus, assembly GCA_013396915.1. NCBI lineage: Eukaryota > Metazoa > Chordata > Aves > Charadriiformes > Stercorariidae > Stercorarius > Stercorarius parasiticus. The sequence continues at coordinate 271,831 of VWZL01002701.1, forward strand.
GCATTGAAGCAGCGGGGCAAGGTGACATCTGGGGGGAGCGTAGGGGGGAAGACACCAGGGATGGAGAGCGGGGTAAAAAACCGGAGCGATGGGGAAGGGGGGCAGACAGGGCAGCCGTTGTAATCTCAGTCTGTGATCTAAGTATGACCTAGATGAAAGAAAGAAAAAAAAAAAAACCAAACCCAAACAAAAAAACCCACCAAAAACCCCAAGTCTGAATTTGATGTCGTAATATTCGTCACGGGGCGCTCGCAGGGGCGGCTGGAGCCCCCCGGGTTTTGCCGGCTGCCGTGTGTTTCCAGCGGCGTCCTCATTGGAGTGTCTGGAGTCAACGACAGGCAGAAACCAGCCAGAAAACACAGGCTGCTGGTGACAACAGGAAGGAGGGTGCTGCAGAAGGGGAAGATGACTCAGGAAAATAATATAAGGACAAACCAGACACATCCGCATATATATGCACGCACGTGCACGAAGGCAGCATGCTTTTAATGCTGAATACTTATTTATTAACCCTCATTGCCACAGCTGTCAGCTATTTTCATTCTTTTATTGCTATTTGACTGAACCAATCACGCGGAATTAGGACGTTGCCAGGAAAGAGTCTGAAATCCTTCCACTCTGAAATAACCCTTCAGTCATCTCAGGCTCCTTCCCTTTAGATTACGGAATTTTAATACTTTTGTCAGGAGCAAGTAATAAAGATTTGAATATACCTGGTATGATTAGTAACCTGCAAAGATTTTCTCCTCCCTCGAACGTTTTTCCCCAGTGATCATTGGTGTTTATATTCTTTATAACACATATTATACTTTAATGTGAATGCTTGCTACAGAGATTTTTCACAGCATTAATTTTATCACTTAACCTTTGAGAAGCGGAATCCCATTGTGTTACCGCTTGTCCACATTTTATTCAAACCCCTTCATGAAACAAGAAACACTAGGTTTTTAAAATCTAGCTAAACACCGCCTGAATTATCTGGGCTTTAGTTTAATACCGGTTATAGTTTGTAATAAAAAAAAAAAACCAAACCAACAACTTTTATCAAGCTCTTAGGTCAACAAAATGCTTTTCAGGGCAAGGCTTACAGCACAGGATTTTGACTTATGGGGTAAATGTGCACAGTCCGTGGCGTTTCCTTTCTTCACCACATAGAGAGGATCAGCCCAAATTAAGCTGGGTTTTCTGACCTTGCAGAACTGACAGCCTGATTTAATAGCCATTAGAGAAAAAAAGCTCAACTTTTCTTCTGACTTTTGTGATTAAATGTTCATTTCTTGGCGGAGTTGCCCTGTGACATTGCAGCGCAGCTTCCACAGGCTGAGCTGAACGAATTGAAACGACGCGCGTGAAATCCCATTAAAACCAGCGGCTAGGACCTGATTTGACCACTGGAAATGTTACAGATGGCTGCCGAGGTGCTGCTTAGCCCTGATCCTGCTTGCCCGGGGCAGCAGCATCTCCTTCCTGGAGGCATGGACCACTCTCATTAGCAAAATCCCTCTTGGCAAAGGGATGGAGCGGCTTCCGGCTGTTTACCGGAGCTGGGTTGCACAACCCCGCGCCCCACAGCTGCAGCACCTCAATTAGCTTATGTGCAGTTAATCAAGCAGTTATAGCAGCGCCGTGCCCCTTTTGTGCATCACCCGGCCGTTACCAGACCCGCAGCTCCATCCCTGCCATTCCTCGGGTCTCCCGCTTCCCGAGCCGGCCGGGAATGGGTGCTGCCTTTGCACCGGCACAGGCGTGCACCAAAATTCCTGCCTCCTGTCGAACAACCAACTCCTGTCAGGTCTTCGGAATAAACAAGGAATTATTGAGAGCTCCACGCGGTGCCGCGAGGTCATTTCAGACGAAGGGATCAGTCAGGATTTCATAAAGTATTTATTTAGCTGACAAAGGAATTCCCAACCTCCCTTTCATGTACGATAGAGCTGATGCTAAGTTTCCGAGACAAGGCTCCGATTGTGGCTGTCACCAAACAATGACATATTTCTTTTCTTCTCTTAAATTCTCTGTATCATTCTATATAAGAGGGCAATTTGTCTGTCATGCAGCTAAAACAGGGCCCACTCACTGCCCTCATTAAACTGACAGCACGGTTATTAGCAGTAAACGAAGCCAACAGGCAATGAATTTAGCCACTGTTTTACGGCGAGCGCCAGTGAGATTTTTTCAGTAATTAATTTGATAAATATATTAATTATGAATTGAGTTGACAGTACAATCAGATTGTCAGCCTTCCAGACAGGCTCTTGTGATAAGTAGCTTTGTGATGAAGTGGTCGGATTTCAGTACCTGTCATCCTCCGGTGTCAGTCTCTTATCACTGTCCCGGCCATTCACTCTGTAATTTCCTGTGTGTTGTAATTAAATGGTGGCTTTCTGATTGGAAGTGACTCCTCAAACTTAATCTCTCATTCTCTCAGAATATATTGTTTAAAAGAAAAAAAAAAAAAGGCCCTTTGTTTCAGTGGCTTTTAATGTTTTTTTTTAAAAAAAAACCAAAAAAAACCCGGAGCTTTTTATTTCACATTCGGTTATTGCCCCGGCGGGTGTTTGGGAATGGCTGTGCTGCCTTTGGCCCTGGCGTCAGATGGAGCGAAGCATCTGTGCTCTGCCACGGTCACGGCGAGTCATGGCATGAGGAGACGAAGCCACGGGGCAATGTCCCACCTGCCCTCCCTGTCCTGCATCTCCGAGCAGGGAACAGCCCGGCGCAGTCTGGAGGACTTTGGGAAGGGTCACTGCCGGTACCTCTTGCCAGCTGGTTTTTTTTATTCCCTTTGTGAAATTAATTAGGAACAGTGCCTGAGGTCATTTGGCTGGGGAGATACATGTCAAGATAAGATTATTTCAAAAACACCTCCTTAATAATTTAATATCGGCTTGGAATTTGGAAGCATGATAGAGAATTTAGAATTGCAAATTTAAGCAAGGTAGGAAGAAGTCCTGCAAAAGAAAACAAACAGCAGCTATCAAGACACCGTGAGTTCTTTGGTTCCTCTTTAAGCCTATCAGAAAAAACCCCAAACCTGGGGACAATATTTAGCGAACGCAGCAGATGACTGTCTGATTCCAGTCGCCTCACATTGGAGGGAAGGGTGGTCGCGGGATCGGGGACTGCAGCTGGTCCCCAAAGTTTGGGTCCTATTGAGTCCCAGTGTCAAATTGCTCCTTGACCTTGAGCAAGTCAAGATGACCCAGCCCTGCAAAAACATCAGTATGTGCCTAATTTTAAGCTGAATTTTAAGCACATGGACACAAGCATATGGACACATCTTAAGCCATGTTGCCCCATGGAAGTCTTATTCTGTATGTGCTTAATTTTAATTTTGTGCATTTTTGTGTGTATATGTCCTTTAATTTTAAGCACACATGTAGTAAGACTTCTACTGGGGCAACTTGTGTCCATGTGCACGTGCTGCCCAGCTGTTGCATGCTTGCCCCAACCCAGAACACTGGTTTTTATCATTATTCCATTTTCCACAGCACAGGGCAGAGCATCACACGTGGGCTCTGGCCATTTGACCAGTATCCGCATACCAGTGTAACGAGAGTGTGCTGGTGTTGGATGGTGATGGAGATGCCCGCTGCTTGTCCCAGCTCTGGCCACCAACGTGTTCCAGCCTTTGCTTTCAAGGTCTTCCTCAGCACTGCTCCTGGAATAAGTTTAAGTTCTTTGCTAACGTTAGGCTAAGGGACTCTAGGCTGTATTATAAAATGACAGGTAAATCAGAATCACATTCTGGCAGTCAACGTAAAGCCCAAAAAATGCCACCCAGAGCTGAAACAGGGACCTACTGTGTGACCGCCAGGATTTGCGCTATATCATACAGCCCGAAGCCCTGCAATGAAGCATTCAGAATAGTCTCTTTGAACTTCTCAGCAGGGACAGTCTTTATGGATTATTTAAACATAAAAATATATGGCTTTCTGGAAAAGAACCATTTTAGCCTTTAGGGACTCATTCAAACTATTGTATTGTAGGAAGGTCTATAATTGAGCATGCTAATACTGATATGCTATTGTTTGAGATAAATTTCACCAGGCGTGAGCCCATAATGCAAATTATACCTTAAAAAGATCAATTTAAAGGCTGTATTGTATCATTTTACTGATTTTGCAGATGCAGATGCAGCTGCATCCATGCTACAACCCAAAGCAAGCAACTACTGCATACTGGTGAGGAGACCACTATTCACTTCTAAAGATGCTTTAAATTTTGCAAAGAATCTTTTTTCAGGCAAATCCTGTGATCACATTAAAAATGTATTTTAAATAAACAAGCTTCTTTGTAAAGCATCTATTCCTAAACCTGAGTCTTAAATGATATTATTGCTTACTAAAATCACTAAAAATCTTAGTAAAGGTTAATTAAAGTGCTTTTAATTGTCTTTTAAAATCAGTATGTGCCTATACTCTGTTACTTGGAATAAAGCAGGTATTGTCTGTGTACCTGCGCAAATCCTCCAGAATGGAACTGAAGTTTCCCAGTAAGCTTTGAATTTTCTTGTTACTGAATGTCTTTGGAGCTTGTGGCCAATGCTCTTGGTTTCTCTCACACAGCATAAAGCAGTATATTCAATAAAAAATGTATGTGATGGTTCAAAAATTGTAAGAAGAAAAAGTAATGGCATCTGACACACTTGTAAGGGTGATCAGGTGCCTCTCTCTGCAGGCTGGATAATGTTCTTTTAACAGCTTTTTCTATGTATTAAATAATGTCAAATCGTTCCATATTCTTACTTCCTTACTTTTGGGGCTGTCACCGATACAAGTTGTTCCTGAGACAAACTACTGAGGAACCGCTGAATTCAGATTTTTTTCTTTATTTATGGTATGTTTTTTTCTCTTAAACATAAGCTTTAACTGCAGAGCAAGATTTGCTTTCTGGTAAATGAAAAAGTGACTTATTCCTTGGAATAAGACTAAGGTTGCCCGCAAGGAAATACATCTTTATCATGTCTGAAAAATTCTAACCCAAACTGATTATGTGTCACTTGATAAAGTGCTGGGGAAGAATTATAGGTGTATTCCTGTTCCCACTAAAACCAACAGTGAACTCTGCAGCAGCAGCTCCCAGGTATCCTCTTTGCTCCCAAGCTGCCGGCTGTAGCGTGGCACTGCCAGCAACGCAAGCGGCGAGGAGATTGTAATTATTCAGCACGGAAAATGCTCAGCATTTCCTGAGTGAGTCTTTAATCCTAGGTTGAAGTCATTGCTGCCATTGTAAGGTCCAAGTGGAAACTGTGGTGCTTTTGTGCATCTGTCAGACGCCGCTGCTTATTACGGAATCAGGAATGATAAATATGCGGAGTGCTTTGATGTGAATATCAGCTTGAACTCCTCCAGTGCTCAGGTAGAAAGCAGCTGAAGCTATTGTTTTCATCTTGCATGAAAGGTTGAACAGATGCTTGAAAATAAATAGGACCCGGTAAAATGATAAAAATCCTGGGATAAACACCCTGGCCTCTGTTCACTGTGCTTACTGCACACCTAGCCCGAACTTGAACTATCGCTGATGTTGATATGTACCTCCAAGGACTGCACAGAACTGCCCATTCAGTAATAGCAACACGTAGCCACAAGAGTAATAAAATCCACATCATCTGTCCAGACTAACTACTAATCTTCATTGTCAACTGGCCGAGAACAGAGAGACTTTACAACATCAGCTCCATCATCTGCATGGATGAGGTTACGGGACTTCTCTCTGAACAGAAGGATTAGCCCAAACCCAGAGTTCAGCTCCCAGAAATGACATGGGCCTGTCGAGTTTGTTTGTGGAGTAATTTAGGATCGCAAAGAGATTTGAGGCACCCACATGACAAGTGAGCTAGGAATTAGGCATTTATATGCTTGTCTGCATAGCTCCATGCAGGGCTGTGGAGAGTCACCCCAACTAGCTCCGAGGCTGGGAGATCAATATCAGAGACATAAAGCCATGCTAGTGTGGGATCCTCTCTGGAGAGGATCAGTACATATATATATTCTACTTCTCAAATATTTGGTGTGTCTACAAGACTGTCTATCCCTTTCTTTTTTTTGCTCTCCACATCTTAGTTCATGCTCACTGATGGGTTGTGGAGCAGCGGCACCTCCAAGAAGTCCTTGCGGTGAGGCAGGGACAGTAGAATTACCCACCTTCATCCTGGCTGCTGAATGAGCCACTTTTCATTGCCATTCCTTATTAATTAAAGGCATTAACTGCAAATCTCTGAAATTTTACCTCTTGGCTAGAGCAAAGTGTACAACTTGAATGTCTTTAATGATGCTTTGAATGAGAAATCCAAGGTGTGAGGAGGAACTAATGCTGGTGCTGTAACAGTACTGTAGAAACAACCTCTCCTGCTGTCGCTTCTGTGCTCGTGTTTCTTAAAGCAGGTTGTGTTTGCCTATAAACCTTCTTAATTAACGATTTTCCAACTTTTGCGTTACAGGTCAACAGCAGCCACAGTTCTGACCACAAGGAATGGATCGAGACAATCTCTCTAACATACTATGCCATCTGAATTTTACATTATAGGCCCTTAAACTGCTGTCCCTTGTCTTATTTATGGAAGGAACTGATTCTATAACAGGGGAGTCAGTGACTGAATCATGCTTTGGAAGGCCACCAAGCCCAAAAGATCATTATCAGCTCATAGTCATCCCTTGATGATCTTTCTAGTTTAATTATCAACATGATGGGAATATATTGTCTAAGCCCAGCTCTTCCACACTTGATTCATTTTAGTCTGCCAACAATATTGCACAGACTGAATAAACTTTTATTTATACCGGGCAATGATGCTGGTGACCTTACCGTTGGTTTCAAACATGCATCCAGTGGTAGATGGTTTCCCATTACCCTGCGTACCCTCTCTCCCAGCTCTGTCCTTCTGCCCAAATCCACCGTTATCTCCTCCCCTCCTCCAGGATTCAGTTTCCAAACAAGTCCTGCAATCTGTGTGACTTTACATCACCAACCTACTCATCCACATCTATTTCTCACAGGAGGCTTTTCTTGGTGAGAACGATGGAGAGCCGTCTGTCTCCATGTTCTTGGGCTTCTCCTGGTTGCCACCAGCATGCCCAGGGAGAAATGCTATGAGCGCTTAGCGCAGGGCTTTGGAAAGAAATTACATGGCAGTGGGACTAAAGGGAGAAAAAAAAAAGAGAGGAGAAACATAAAATGAAAAGGTTTTCTCATTCTCTATTACTGGCCATAAGCAAATTAATTTAATTGTCCCATTAAAATGAATGCACTTTTTTCCCCTATCATTTTCTAATGAGATTTTATTTCCTGAGGAGGTTAACTGCATATTCTAATCCACGATGGAAGAAATAGGAAAACAAGAGGGAAAGGGTAGAAAACTCAGGGAGAAAAAGGTAAGGCAGAACATCAGTAAAGAAAAAAGAATCACCCTGCGGTGCTGGTCCACAAAAATGCTTTACAATAGCTGAACACAAAATCAGTTCAGAAATACAGTATATCACAGGCCATAAATAACGTGGCCAATCAGAAAGGTGTGAGGGGAAAATGACAAAAGGAAAAAACCACTCTCGTGAAAGGGCAGCGAGGAGGCGGGGAGGGCGCAAGGAGCACATCTGCCCTTTGGAGGAGGACAACTTGACAGAATAAAGCCTTTGCTCAGCCAGACCCAGGCTTGAGAGAGGGAAGGTCCCTGACACCCCCTATAGTTGCCTAATCTGCTACGGACAAACGATAATGTGCCCCTCATTGCACGTTCAGAGAAGGGCTAAAGAAGAACCAGTTCTAATTCAGGACAAGAGGTAACGGGCACAAACTTGAGCATAGGAAGTTCCACCTCAACATGAGGAGGAACTTCTTTCCTGTGAGGGTGGCAGAACCCTGGCACAGGCTGCCCAGAGAGGGGGTGGAGTCTCCATCTCTGGAGACATTCCAACCCCGCCTGGACGCGTTCCTGTGCCACCTGCTCTGGGTGACCCTGCTCTGGCAGGGGGTTGGACTAGATGATCTCCAGAGGCCCCTTCTAACCCCTGCCATTCTGTGATTCTGTGATACTGTCCAGTACATGCATAAATATATACAACCATGCTTGGCTCAGGACAGCCCCAGGTGGAAAAAACTCAGATAGCATCGGGGGAGCATCACGTGTGTGTGCTCTGTGTGTGTCTTCTGCTGGTGGGGGAGCCCTGGACCACCAGGACCTCCGCACTGACCCAGACCAGCTGCTCTCACATAGCTGGGCATAGCCATGGTGAAGTGCTCTGTGCCAGCGTGTGATTGTTTTTTCACATTCCTCCTGCATTCAAGGCAGCTGCCTCTCGTTTCTGCCAGCCAGGTAAGATTCGAGGCCTGAATGAATTATCACTTTTAACGCATACTTGCGTGTCACTCCTCCAAAGAGTCCAGCACATGCCCTATTTCTTTCCATCCTAGTTAACGAGACATATTAAACACAATTGATTAAATGTATGTAATATTTCTCTAAGCTTTATCAAGGTAAAATCAACCACAGCTAAGAAAAATTATCAAGGATCATGATTTAAACACTGTAAGAAATAAAACTCATTTCGGTTGGCATTTATTGACACCGTTTGCTTCCTACAGAAATAGAAAGGTATTATTTTGCATATACAACCCGCGGGGCAGAGCACAAAGTGTTTGCTTAAAGAAAAAAAAGGCTTTTCATGGATGTTGCCGCGTGCCCACAGTGAACTGCAACCGGCCTACATAGAGTGTTGTGGTTTTGGGTTCTGCTCTACATGCTTTACAATCTGTTACATGCAACTACCCAAACAGCGCAAACCCTACCTTCTACATTCACTGTGAAGCTGTAAAGCCTCTCAGTGGCCAGGTATGTACAATAAATACCTAAGTCAACACTTAGGCTTCTACATCACCAGACTGATATATATATAGATATATCTATTAGGCGATAAGAAATTCTAACCAATGCAATCACTGAAAATTTGGCCTTGTGGAGATAGGCGTCAGGTTTTAGGTCCTTAGTAGCAAAGATCCTTAGTCGGGCTAAAGCTCAGTGAAGTATTGAACTAGTTTTATTTTACAGCATTCGTGTAACTTTTAGCAGGCAAGTAGTTCAACCAGCGAATGTTAGCGCTCGTGCAACTCCAAGGTCTAAACTTCATATTCTTCTGCTCGTGGAAAATGCCAAGGGAGAATATGGCCACGTGTTGAAAACATTGCCTATCATTCAATAAAATTGGTACAACCTCCCTTATGAAAGTGAAATCCTGGGCTTGGTAGATCTGAGTTTTATCCCTGTTTGTAACATCCAGTCCCATTGTGACCATGGTTCATTATTTCATTTCACTAGAACTCACTTTTATCCAGTTATAAAAGTGGCAATACAGATATTTAGTTCTTTGGAAAGCAGTTTGGCATCTGGGCATCAACACATAGTGGAATTCAAGCCAATACTTCTATTTATCAATGCCAGATAATCATACCACTACCAAAGTATTCCCTTTTTTTACTACTAACCCGTCAAAAGGGGATTTTTATCATATAAGCTACTTGCATAAAATGAGACGCATGCAAAAGGTGATACTCTGGCAATCTCCGACGCTGGGCAAGTCCTGCCACACATCGCAAGTGTCTCCATTTCTCCTGCTAGAAATATATGCACCCTGCCTGCAGGAAATGTGAGAACCAGCTTAGGTCAAATAAGAGTTGATTTAACTACCAGCAGGAATCTAGCTAGATTAAAGACTGTAAGCACCTTTGGTTTCTTGTGTTCTCGTTCCCAGCTTTAAGGTGGGTGAGAAACAGAGGGGACCTGCTATCATGGTGGGTGACTGTTCCCCTGAATTTCCCAGGTCTGAATACGCGACTGCACTGAACTAAAATTCTGAACCTTCAGAGGTTCATCCATCACTTTTACTAAATTACCTCTTCATTCTCTTTTCTGCTAAGAATCTAATTTTTATAGCACTGTAGAGAATTTTTATAGCACTGTACTTTATCTTGTCACAGTATTTTTTGTCATTATTTTCATCCCAGTGAACTCTCGAATGATACTAAATAGGCTGTGCGAGCCGGACGGTGAGATAACGAGGGAGGTGTACCTTTGCGAATGTTAATTGCTTACCCCCCTAGCCTTTGGCTTGGGAAGTCAGGGTTTGTAGCCTTCTTGGGCAACACAGAGAGAAATTGGCTATATTTAGTCTTGCTTCTTTCGCCAGCAAATGGGTCAGATCAGATGTCTCTTTTTTCTGGCAGGATAGCACCTATGGGCTGCAGAGAGTCTGATTTCTTTGTGATAGGGAGAAAACTGAAATGAGCTGCTAAAGCTTTAGGAATTAGATGGGTGTTTCCCCCATGCAAATCCAAAGAAGAAATGCTCACAAGCTGTGTGCCAGCATTTGCATGTCTGGGGTCAGGGCTTCATTTATTACAGTCACGGGGCCACAGAGAACCCGCGTCCCAAACTACGTTTTCACAGAGTCACAGAATCACAGAATGGCAGGGGTTGGAAGGGACCTCTGGAGATCATTCAGTCCAACCAAAGTAGGGGCCCCCAGAGCAGGTGGCACAGGAACGCGTCCAGGCGGGTTTGGAATGTCTCCAGAGAAGGAGACTCCACCACCTCGCTGGACAGCCTGTGCCAGGGCTCTGTCACCCTCAAAAGAAAGAAGTTTTTCCTCATGTTCAGATGGAATTTCTTGTGTTCCAGTTTGTGCCCGCTGCCCCTTGTCCTGTCGCTGGGCACCACTGAGAAGAGTCTGGCCTCATCCTCTTGACACCTGCCCTTTAGATATTGATAACCATTGATGAGGTCCCCTCTCAGTCTTCTCTTCTCCATGCTAAACAGCCTAGAGAAATTTTAATCTAAATTTTTATCTAAATTTTTCTAAATTTTTCCAATTTTTTATCTAAAACAGCTGAGAAGAAATAGGAAAAAGGGACGCAGTGACTTGTGCGAGGTCACATAGGACCCTGTTAGTCACCTTCCCACTGCCTGTGGCTGCAAATAGCTTCCTCACGGTCTGCGTTTGGAGGAAGGGTTTAGCTCTTCATGTCTGCACAGCTGATCCTTGGGAAAGCATATTTACCTGGCCTTCCAATTCTCTGGTCACCTTGCCCATCACACTGGAAAAAGTGTTTTCCAGGATGGGGTGGGGAGGAGAGGAAGAGGCAGCAGAAAGGAAATTTGGCATTTTTCCCTCATCCAGTTTTCTCTGCCCTCCCTCATCCTAATCTGATGCTAGGCCCAGCAAAATGATGGTTTTCTAAAATGAGACCATATAAATGTGTGCGGAGGTCAGGGGTGGGAAATTTAGCTAAAGATTTTAGGTTTGCTAAATGTTCACCCAGCCTAACTCGCATATTTCATTCACCTGAATACACAATCCTGCACGGAAAGCCTAGAGGCAGAAAAGTCATTTAGACTTCCACAGCCATAAAAATTTGTTCAATTAATACACTCCCGCATCAGACAGCTAGATCTTCACCCCTCATTACACCTCCTTCATCCTTCCTCTGGTAGCAGGAAGGGAATGTAAAACCGCCCTGATGGTGCAGCCAAGGGAACGCGTCCAGGACGGAGAGGGACGGGAGGCAGAGCAATCCCAGCTGGCCACCCGAAGGCCATTAGAGTTGGCTGTAATTATCAGATGATCTTTGGAGCAGCTGAAGACATGGGCCATCCATGGCAGCAAAGGCGAGCTCCAGGGTAAAGCCGTTCCCTTCCCACACAGAGCAAATGGGTGCAGTAGATGGAGGCATTAAAAGTACCCAAATGGTGGTGGATCTCTTCAAAGACTAGATGGTGGAGAAAAACCTTCCTACTCAAGAGGAGTGATGGAGATCCCAAAATTGGGGTCTGCTCCTGATTTCTAGACTGATGGAGTGAAAGACTCCAATCTTAGACTGAAACTCGTCACAGGAATTAACATAAACCCACTGTTTGACAGAGGGTGCTTCCAGCAGGTAACACCAGGCTTCTGCCTCCGAGCGCCTTCTCAATTCATCTCAGCTTCCCACCTCTGCCTTTCAAAACTGGAAAACCTCAGGGAAAATATTTATACAAAGTCACCCTAGCTCTGCAAGGCAGTAACAAAACAAAATGATGTCTTCAATAACAGTGCCAAGCACAGGAACAAGCCGTATGGATATAGGCACATTTATAACACGGACAGGCAAGAAGTTCTCTGCAGATGTACATTGTACATCTTCCCAGACTGCTGCCTGGTAGCGTGGATCCCGTGGAGTGAGATATCAGCAGTGATTCGCTTCGGATGCTCGCCTCGGGATTTCCTCCATTAGTGACCGAGTTCCAGGAAAGACAGACAGAGAGCAGTGTCCCGTCATTTTGTGATTGCACCGCCCCAGCTGGTGCTCCTCAGATACACGTGGGGGAGAAATGCAAGAAAGTACGTGAAGGTGGGTCATCTCAAACACCATTACCCTTCTCTGCCCTGGGCCTGCAGAGGGATGGGACAAGAGGGAAGTATTAGGGCACTGGGAGCCAGAGAAGGGCAGAGAAAACATCTGACAAAAGCCAGGCTGTCACCGTCTTGCACTGCCCTCCCCAAAGTCTGTGGGGATCACGTCTACTTTGCGTCATGTTGCTTTCCACTTCTGGTTCATGAAACTTGAAGTAGTTTGTGATCTGCTACGTTGTCGTTTGTGGCAGGTAAATAAACGGAGTAAGCCTCCACCTTAGTTTTTTTTCCCGTAAGACTGTATCTCTACTACAAAATCTGTAGGAATTCAGAATGAGAGAAGGGTTGATGCCTCTTGCTCAAGCCTGAAGCTGCTGTAACCTCCCCATATGGCTGGAATCACCAAAACCCTACAGACAAATCCCAGCACCAGCATCAGGGGGATTAACCAGGCAGGCGACTACAGAATCGACGCAGGATTTTCTTTCTCTTAGGATTTGTGAATGGGTCAAATGGAGAGAAACCTTCGCCTGTCCAGGACAGGGCAAATACAAAAAAAGAAATCAGAAGGGGGACTCTGTCCTCGTGCAAGCTTGCCATCTGCACCATTGAGAAAAGGCCTGGGGTTCTCCCCTTCAGGTTTGCAGGTTTTGATTGCCAAGGGCTGCAACCCAGCTTGAAACCAGTCTGGTTTTACCTGGGCTCAAGCCTAGCTAAGGAAATGTCCTATGTCCACCAGTCTGCTGATGCGGTTCTCCACAAATTCTGTTGAGCAAGAGAGCTTAAAAAACAGCAAAGTCAAACCGGAGAAGACCACGAGGGTTTGAGCGTTGTCACAGCCGAAGTGAGAGGACTGAGAAACGCCAAAAGATTTCTAAAGACTCATGCAGACGATCAGTTCAGTACAAAACCAGCTGCCCCCTTCTATCCAGTCCTAGCTACAGCAAGACTGCATGACAAGAGCCGTGACCTATGGTGGCCATCGCTAGGGACAGTAACAGTACAGCTCTGCCATTAGCAGACATCATTTTCAGACCCAGTTCTGAGGCTGTCATTCCCCACAGGAAAGCTGCACGGCTTCATTAAACTCCCCACATCTGCTTTGTCCAGAGAAGCGTCAGCGCTGGGACAGGGTTCAGCTTAGCCCTAAAAAGGGGTCAAAATTACCTCTTGCAGCCTGAGAAGATTTGTGTAAGCAGAAGAGCCCTCCCTAAAGATCCTCGTCCTTGCCCCATTGAGAATTGCCATCCAAACTGCCAGGGAAACACTGAATTTTACACCTTGTTTATTATTAATTTTTTTAAAAGAATAACTTTTACAACTTTATCCAGATGGGTACTTCCATCAGTTGCCTGAATTGAAGTACTCAGGGCTACCATGTTCCCCCAAAGTCACATTTGTTATTTATTTTACTGGTATTTAGTTGAAAAGCCTCCTGTCACTAACTATCCTGCTGCACGCGTGTCCGTGCTGGTGTTCGTAATTGTCCGGTTTCTCAAATGTACTCTACCTATTTAAATCTCCCCGTCCCCGTTTCTTGTCTTACCTGCCGTACAGCGAGAGCGGAGCCAGGGAGGGTGGAGGTGATGACAGTGGGGTTTTTTTAATCTGTAAATCTCGGGGGGGATAAGGTTGCATGCTTTGCAATTAGACAACCAGGTACTGTGGCAGAGGACATCATTTCCTTCAGCAGGTTATCATTTTGGAAAAAAAAAAAATCAGGAACCTTTTAATATACGGCATATCTTGCTGAATCTATTGTGGCTTTCTCTTATCCAGCTTAAAAGACTGAGCTTAATGGCCTTTAACTCTTCTGACAAAAACAAGGGTTTAAGCTGGGCTGCTTTATCCCCTTCTTCGTCCCAGCTTGCAGCTTTGCCATGCAAAGGGCAGAGCCGCTCTGAAGGCAGCTCCCTGCTGTCACGGCTCCGACGGCGGAGAGAGGCTGCTCGCGCCGGGTCCATCTCATCCGGGATAAACCTCCACTTTTGGCAGCATGATCTGTGTCATGGCCACCAGATGCAGCCCGGCCCCAGCCCTGGGTTACTGGAGTTTATCTTTTGTTGCAGAAGAAACACAGAGTTAGGTTTATGAAAGGACCTATGTGACAGATGATGCTGAAATTCCCCTTTTTTTTTTTTTTTTTTTGGCTTTTTTCTTTCTGGTTGTGCAAAAGGGAGAAGCTGTAGCTCTAAGCTTGCGTTTTCAAAAGGGGTAGCAAGAAATTTAGGACTTGGAAAAGATGATGCTTGGAAAAGGCGGTGCTTGTAAAATCCTCAGTATTTTTAGGGGAGACCTACAGGATGGACCGGAGCAGTGGAGTAGGGCACAGACCACTGCTTAGACCATTACAGTGTTTCAGTTTTTTTTACTAGCATCCACCTGAATGCCCAATTATTTTTCTCAACTGTATTTCTAGAATTTCTATAACTTCTGGAAAAAACTATATTCAAGAGCTGTTTGTTACAACCCGGTGATGAGAAGAAGCCTAAGCCCTACGAAAAAGTTATTTCCATACCCTCTGAGTAAATGTTTTGTGCGTTACTGGTCAGGAAGCTTTCTGATAATAACCAAAACAACCTGTCATCAGAAGCTTTTTCTCTAACAGAGGTAGACGTTTTATTTTTTTAAGACCTTTTTTCATGAAGAAGTCCAGCCTAGGAATTCTTCACTTTGACCAAACTTCAGACTAAACTGGAATTAAGGCTCTGTGCTTAAATATAATATTTTTTTTTTTGATGAACAAACCCAGGAGACTGAACATTTTTAGCTACAGGAGATAAGCAGTTCATTTTTAACGCCTGCTGCCCCAAGCTACAGAAGCGACAGGATAGCTCCTCCAAGCTCTCATTCCGTGAGGTTGTGTCCTTTTGTTCACCAAAAAAAAGCCCCGGCGTAGCTGGTCTTTTCCCAACAACGAGGAGTTCAGTCATGCAGACCTCTAACAATGCAATGCCAGCAAAAAAGTTTTATCTTAATTTCCTGATGCCAGCTATATGATATGACAAGAGTTATAAAGGATCTTTTATCTTGTCAGACAGAAGGGGCCATCACCATCAGACCCCAGAGACTGATCTTCAAGGTCTGTCTGAAAAATTATGCACCTTAAAAAGCCTGATCCCAGGCCAGCAATCACAGAGCAATACCCATATATTAGCTATCTGGGCTGCGCTGGATGGATAACTGGAAAGACAGCCAGGCTTTGAACTTCAGCGGTATTTTAGCTGGCGTCTTCTATCATCGAGCTGCAACTTTTCTTTGGAGCCACTGTTGTCTTATTTCATGATTTAAGCTGTGTCAGATAAAAAAAAAAAAGGTTAAAATTAAAGCCTTTTTTCAAAAATTTTGTTTTCAACACTTTTCTCCTCCTGAAAATGCCTTCCTTTTATACTTACTTTTGATGGTTTTCATTAATAAAAAAGATACTTTCTGTGAATTCTTCCCTTCACCCCTCCAATCTCTAATTTTCAGGGGCGGCACGAAGAAGGCAGAATAGTGCCTCATACTCTCTGACCTGCTCTGCAGGCTCAAACTGTGTAATGAAAACGGGGTGGGGAAAGCTATTTTTCATTATTATGAGCAAATGACAAAAAATGTAGATGGAATTTAGTAACAGTATTGAGAACACAGTGACATGTACTAGTTAAAATTTGCGTTTTTTTCTTACAAGAGGGATCTTAGGTGTTTCTCTGGACACACTCATTTCGTGACCAAATAGCAAATTTGCTGCCAGAAATTATGAGGGAAGGAAGAGAAACACAGTTTAGAGCCCTAAATCCACCTTTGTGTGTCATTTTGGCCATTTTGGGACATCCCAAAGTGTCTCTTGACTATGTCTCTGCAGGGAGTGGGACTCCTACATGTCCTGCACCCTATCTGCCAGCCCTGCGTGGAGGGCTCTGCAGCATCCTTGGCAGCATTATTTGTCATGTCAGGAATTATCGGTGTTTAATATGATTTCTTGGTTGTCTGGATGAAGACTTTACCATGTATTCTCATTCCATGGGAATTATTACTCCATGAGAAATTCCTGGAATTATTTAAATTCTTTTAATCTTATGGAGAATTTCTCTTAACATCACTCAGAGGCAAATTTTTCTGTTATATTCACTTATACGTAACTTTCTTGTGCCTTTGTGTTGGGATATGTGTCCCTTAGGTGTTAGGTCTCCATTATATCCACCTAGTGTGCTTTTATGATGCTTTTAAACAAAACACGTGATTAGTTGTTACACCTCTTAAACCTCACATTTGCCAAAGCACGATGCATGGCTGCAGCGGCATAAGAGAAACATTTGAAGTGATGCTACATGGTGTTTATGCTTAGAGAAGATACGAATTTATTGGGAACGATTTTTTTTCCCCCCATTTAATTCTATGCGAAACTTTTATGATCAAGACTGAAAGCTAAATAAAGTTAAGTTGGAATAAACGGCATGAGGGCATCTACTTGTCTGTGCCAGACAAATTCCCAGGGCATATGAAAAGGGGAGATTTTGACCTTGAACTTTTGGCTTGCGGTATTATTGGCGGACCAAGCGAACCATTCCCAACTGTTTCCGAATTAAAGGCTCCAAAAGTAGGAACTGCATGTACATGGCCAGGACGGAACAATTAATTCAAATTGTCAGGATTTAACTCACATTTCAGGATCGCTTTGAAATTTTTTCCTTCTTGGTAATTTAATTCTTTTGCAGTCCTCTCTCACTGGATTGAGAGAATTGTATTCCTCTACCCCTCTTTTTATCCCCCTCGTTTTTAAAATGGGAGATATAATTTATACGTGTTTCAGTGAATTTGCCACAATAAAGAATCCATTTCTTTCAAGGTTTTTTAAATCTCCTCAGAGAGTGAAAGTAGCATTTGCTGAAATTAAGGTGCATTTTGCCAGAAATGTGATGCTAATCCTCTTAGTTTTAATGGTTTTGAAATGGTTTGTATAAGAAGGTAAACAGAGTAGTTGATTAATAGGGAGGAAGTCAATTGGCCATGTTGCGAGTGTTATACGCTGTACTGTACAATAGTTCTTTATTTCTACAGAGCCAAACACAGACTGGTCTCCTTTTTAAAGTTCTTAGGTGAAAAACGATACATCTTCTTACACTGTACAATTCCGAAGTGTTTGATTCCAGCACCAGAAAAAGCAAGCAGTGCACTTTTGAAATAGAAGTCAAACAAATATCACTGATAAGACATTGACGTGACACCAGTTATCTTCCCTTTTTATTGAAAATAGGCAGATATAATGAGGTGCTTCACATTTTAAAGCCTTAAATCTTAGAAAGCTCCAGGCCTAGATGGTTTTGATTTTGGCTTATTAAACTTGCGGGGCGGGGAGGAGGGGAAGGAAGGGAGACGGAGCGACTCACTTATCACTGTTATTTAACCTTTCATTGGCCAAATAGATTTTCGTCCGTAATTTATTAAAAGGGTTGCTCGTTCCTGAATGACTTCCCAGTGTCTCCTAGCCAAGCTCGGATGCCGAGACCCACTCAAGCCAGGCAGGTGCCCTGGCAGGGCCCCTCCCCATTAATAATTCACCCCCATGTCTCCCAGAGCGCGGGCACTATTTGCATGTAAGGTGATCGGAGCCAGCAGTTCCCTTAATTCCTTTGTCCGGCACAATAGCAAAACTCTCGCTGTCACGAGCCATGAGGCCCAATGCTCACATCAGTTGTAGTCCATCAATTAACACTTACGGTTAAGTGCTGCAACAAAAGTGTGAAGTGGTTGAAGACCCGAGGAACAGAGGCAATGGGTAACCCAAGAGCTTTGAAGGAAGACGTGGTGGCTGCCGTTACAATAGACGGCTGGGACAGAATTTCTGGCTTTAAATAGGGGAGCAGACAAAATAAATTTGAGAAGTAACTGAGGAATAATTAGAAGTCGAGGCTGCTACGGCTATAGGAAAGGAGTTTCCCAGGGCCCAGGGTGAGCACGGTGTGGGCAATAGCCTACTACTGCAGGAGCAGAACTGCCTTCGTCCTCTTCTAAAGAGAGCCTGTACTAGTAAATGCAATGAAATATTACAACATAATTTAAAATCAATGAAGGGCTGTCTGAGGGCAATCATGTTATCTCTTGCACCTTTGTCCTGACTAGAAAGGTTCCTTTACTAAAGCTAGCTCTGCAGACCCTTGCTACCTGGAGCAATTAATCAAAATGATCTGATTTTCAAAGGTGACTTAAAAGAAAGTTTGTGGAACCAAGTGCTCTCTCTATTTACTGGATCTAATGACAAATAAAAACGAGTCAAGAAACAACGACGTTAACTTTAAAATAAAGCCAAAGAACTAATACAATGCTTCTGAGTTTCGTGCCAGGTTCAGACATGACAGGCCAGTGGCTTTACATGTGCAGTGGTCTTTCAGCAGGTAAACTAAAACACTGATAATTTTTGTTTGGAAATGAGACAAAAACCAGACATGCTGTTATATTTAGGGTGGGACATGGGCACATGGAAATGCAGAATAAAGTGCAGCCCCTATGTGTAAGCAGCTCTGAGTGATGGGCGGCTCTGCAGAAGCTGTTTGACCTACTGGGTTTCAGTGATGTCTACCACTTCTCCATCCCACAAATACCTTATCTTCTGGCTTTGCGTAAAGAACAATTTTTGCAAAGCATTAATTTATGACTCCATCTCATCTTGCAAATCGCAGCTCTCATTTAGTGAACCCCATGCATAGTATAAATAATTAACTCTCCGACTTTTTATTAAGCCACAAGTAACAGAATTATCTAAGAGCCTTTGAGAGCTATATTTGCCGCCTAATCAATAATTTGTTATTGACTCGGCATTAGGACCTGACAGCTTTATAAATTTATTGTATGGGAGAAATAGAAGGAAATAGAAATAGTAGGAAAACTACTAACCATTCTCCTTCTACATTCCTCCTGGTGAAATAACAGAATTTCTATAGGAATATAGCTAAACATAACACAGTCAGTGCAGAATATGTGCTAACAAACACATCTGTACCACGAAATCTAACTATTGACCCTTCCAACACTTTTAAACTTTCCTTCCAAGTTGGCTACGCTTTCATCTCAATTGCAGTAGTGTCATTCAAGAACAATTTCATAAGATTAAATGGTCTGGTAGTCAATGCAATTGTAATCAATAGCTGTAACTCCAAGAAAATAGCTGGATGCAGACTTTCAGTTCTCTCTGCCTTCTTCTTTGATTGACTTCAGAAGTGCTGTAAAGCCAAAGAAGCATTTCTGTAAACTATATTTTAAAGGATCTCCAAGCCTTCCAGTTCTACAAAGCTGTCATCCCTTATCTTTAAAAGCAAAGAGAAGGCTTTTTTAGCCTGGGATGGAGTTTAATGTCTCAGGCTACGACTGATAGCAGGCGGAGAGAAATGGGTAAAGACCATCCTGGCTGCGTGGGTACACTCCGCTTAGCTGTAATTCCCTCAGTTGCATCATTGCAGCGGCCTCCCCGGCACGAAAGGAAGCATTTCTGAAAAGTTTGGGAGCCCTGACGAAGTAAAGCACTAAAGTTTCACTGCACCTTCAAAAAAATGCCAGCCCACACATCAACTTTCTTTTTTTCTATTCCAAGGGGCAGGATGCTGCTTCTTCTCCTCCCTGCCGCGTCGGACGCGGCAAAGCTCGAACGGAGGATCGTGGATAGTGGCAGGGAGACTTCTGCGAACTTCATTATCCCCTAATGCACATGAGAGCCATCAGCGGCGGTGCGGGGAGCCAGCAGCACGGAACATGAAATACAGCCAGGGCTGCTTGATCAGGTGCACATCCTTTTTCAAAGTCACTTTCAGCACGGCAAACACCACACCGGGGATGCTCTCCGCAAGATTTCTCTGCCGTTTCTAAATATATAAGGCCAGAAGAAGCTTGAATTCCACATTATCGAATATTCCCTTTTCCTTGGTATGTTGCAGATCCACCGCATTCATCACATTCATTTCAGTTTCGCCCTTTCATTCTGCACTTTCCCGGTCTTAACTCCTGCTGCTTGACATATGCAGGTGTTTGCCCTACACTTGACATCTTTCAGCCATGCCGCATCTCGAATGACTAAGCAGTGATCCATGTAAACGTCATGTCATCTCGAGTTTGATGGGATACCTTTTAAACATGGGAGGTGAAAAAGATAATCCTTTCCCTTCTTTCTTTCACCTGAAAGATAAATCACTCTATCTGTACTGTCTGGAAAATTAAAAAGCTTTTATTTAGCGCCACTATTTCAGAACAAGCACCTTTATGAAATACAGAGGCACTTTGGAAACGCGGAAGCGTATTTTCAAATGAGTGCAGATATTCTCAACACCACTTTATGTGTTTGTTACAGCTCTTGCACTACACTTTCAGAAGCTGATGTATTTACATTTTTCATGTCTCCAGCAGATGATAGAGTATATGCTGCAGTCTTCCTTATATACTTGGGAATGTAAGAAAAAGACCTCTTATTTTAGCATGTACTATATCTTGTCGCTATTTTTCCAGAGGAAAATGGTAGGAGATAAAGTTCCCCTTTCTCTTTCCAAAGCTCATGCAGGTGTTTCTCGCAGCATCACCAAGCTCAGCTCTGAACACCGTGCAACCAGAGAGACTGAATGCATGCAGAACAGAAATAAAAGATGATCTGCACACCTAAGAAATTTTGACAACACGTGCGGCCCCATTTCTACGTTGTTTACTTCTGAATAACAAAGCATGATTTTGGCCATACCGCTTCCAGCTTTCCCATGTTGATGTGAAAGCCTGGAGCCTGCTTGGGTACCACATCGTTTTAGGGTGTTCAGACATGAAGACTGACTCAAATTTCCACTTCCCAGCTGCTGCTGATCCTGAGACTGGAATGCAGTTTATCCCATATGCCTTCCTCTGCTGCTAACTAAGCTGCTGCCTCCAAAGTCTCAGCTCTTGCAATTATATTTTAAAATAATGTCTCTTTAAACTTCCAGACTTAGCAAAGGTATATTTTCTTAGATTATGGTGATTTGTGCGTGATTGAGAGGTGGCACCGAGTCCCACGGTTTGCAATAAGGTGCAAGCCGGTCATGACACAGTAAAACCCATACTCAAGCCCCTTACAACCATTTGTGGAAATTAATTCTGGTTTACGGTAATATGGACTATAGAAATCAATAGGACCTGGTTCTGATTTACACTCATACAAACAAAGAGAATGACATTTGCCTTTTAAATTCACATATAATGCAGTCTTAAAATTTTCACATTTTATCTTTCAAGGCTCTAGAACATTTTCTTGCAAAGTTCCTGCTATTAAACCTTTGAAGACAAATTATTGCCTTTATCCTATTGCTATTACCAGGGAACTGTGGAAACCGCAAGTGAGATGATTGTTTTCCATGGGACGAGGCCAGGATAATCTTAACCTGCTCAGAGATTTTCTGTAGGCCCTGTTGGTTTCTACCAGTTTCTGTGAAAAAGCGCAGATAAATCAACTAAAACACTCCGAATTCCATCTGTTTGTGATCTTTAAGGTCCCTTCCAACCTAAACCATTCTATGAATCTATGGTTTTCTGCTCCTGCTCCTGCCTTCACCATTGACTCTCTCCAGTTGGGTCAAACCGGGAAACAGTGGTTCAGCAGGAGCAGATATTTTAGCACAGGCTGCCTTGCATAAGCTACAAGTCTTTGTGCTCCGTGGTGGCTGGTACCACGTTCACTGAAATAAGTGGACTAATGCAAGAACACCTACGCTGTTGCCAGGTAGTGCAATGCACATCCCTTTATCTCGCAGAAGTTGTTTAATACCCTCCCTAACAGCAGCCGGCGGGGGCTCGAGCTCCTGCACCATGTGCTGGTGTTGTGGCTGGGCTTTCTCGTAGCTCCAAACCCAGCAGGCCTGTCACCAACTCTATCAATTAAAGCGTATGCTGCTATATAATTCAGCTGAGTGCTGGGAGAGGCTTGTTCTCACTGGGGTGTAACAAGAGTAATTATAATAATGATTTGCCCATTCCTCACGACCGTATTTTCTCTTAGCAACAGGCTTGAGCTGCGCGAGAAATGTGATCAAAGTTGAAAGAACATTCTCTTTGATGCAAAGGAGTTTTTGTTGCTGTTTTGGTTAGGGAGGGCAAGCAGGGGAGTCTGTCAATGCAGTCAGCTAATGACAAACAGGGGATAAAGCTCCACGGGGATTAGCGAAGTCTGAATGCAAGTCAAGTGGTCTGATTCTGTAATTTCAACCAAGTAGCGAAGCAACCTACAGGCTTTTTAGTGTTTAGGTTGCCACAAAGAAGCTTTGCTGTCATCTCTGAAACACTTTCTCAATAAGAAATTTCCTGGAACACCAAGGTCTTCTTTCTTCTGGGAGGTTAAGTCATTGCATTCTCTCCTCAGGTGAAAATTCATTATGCTCATCTTCTGCGCCTCTTCCTGTACAGCAGGCTGCCTGTCTCTCCCTTAGGCGGTAACAGCATCAAGTGGTGATCAGTGCTACTTATCTTGCTCACCTGCCAATTAGCTATAAACTGTAAGAAGCATTGTACCCAAAAAGGAAAAAGAAAAAAAAANCGTTTAATCCTCTTTGAAGATGCTTCTTACTGATATATCCCATCACATACTTTTAACACTGGCGACGGTACTTAGAGAAATCATATCCTATGTTCGGCTAAGCCAGGAAATGCATTTGATTCTTCTGCTATGGTTTTCACAGCAGCTTAGCAAACGCAACCTCTTTACCCCTTGTAAACCATCCCGTTGACAGCACTTGGTTAAATGCCATGTAATAAACGGAAGAGTCGTAAATTAATTTAATGTGTTTGCGTCCATACCGCGTAACACATTCACCTTGCACATACAAACTTATTAGTCAAGTGCCGCCTTTTTTATAAAGATGTTAGGGTCCTTAAAGGGTTTCCACAGCGCTGTTTGTGCCTCACGACTCTGAGATTAAACCCGCCCCAGGGAGGGAGCGCAGGTGAGATTCACCCCCATCCTCCCAGCGTGGCCCGCGGGGACAAGGGGACATTCAGGCACCGAGGCTAATCCCGTCCCAGGGGCTTTGGCTCAGGTGGGGCCGAGGAGCACAGCGGGCTGGTCAAGCACTCATGGGAAGAAAATGTCCTTAATTCGGTGTGCTCTGATAGATGCTGCTTGACCCAGGAGAAACAAAAATCCTATGTGGTCAAAATAAGCAGGGAAAACAAGAGGAAGGGGATTTTTATTCTTACAGAATTTGAATGCAGCCGTGAGCCGCGGATTTCCAAGGGCATTTTCCTTACTTCAGGGTGGCTTTGTGCCACGGGCCTGACCAGACCACGGAGCACGAGGTAGCCAGAGCGTCGGGCTCAGCGTCAGGAGAGGTCGATGGCACATGTGTGTGCATGTGGCATCCATTTGGGGTCACACCAGAGGATTTAGCAGGGAAAGCCCCCTCCCATGGAAAGGCAGCTATATATTCCTATAGCACTGCTCTCCCGAAGCCCAGGCGGTCCTGGTTCAAATGGAGATAGGACCGGATGCTGGAAGCAACCTTGCCAGAGTGCCTACAAGCCAAAACTGAAGGGGACAAGGGCTCTTAACCTCCCCTTCACTCCCGTGCCTACCCTAAAGCATTATTAGAAGTAGTAAGGACATAAAATCTGGTTTTCAAGAGTAAGCGAACAACCATGCAGGGATTAGGCTTTAGCAAGGTTTCTTTGGCAGATTTCAAAAGACCCCTCCAAGTATCTTCAAAGTTTTGAACAATGATGTGTTTTTCACACAAGCGCAACATTTTATTTTGCTTTCCCTGTGCATCAGGTACCTCTCTGGGGGCTACAGAGACTGGAGCTTGGGGCAAATTATTAAAAATTTGGCATGCTTCTTGTAAGCATTTTCCCATAATTGAAAAAGGACTGAATTTGTTTTGTTTTAAAACTGAGCGGTTCTTTGTTGTCATTAAATTTACAAAACAAGACTGTTTTGAACATAAACTACTTCAGGAGTTAAGGTCCTTACTGGTTGACATTGTTTCTTGTTTTCTTCTTAATATATACTCCAGCTTTTCAAAAAAATGAACTGTTGACATCTATATTCCTCAATAGATCTATTCTCAAGCAAATTGAGCAATTAAAAATAAAAGGTGTCATTTTAAGTTTTAAAATGTGGCAGTTGAAAATTGAATAGACACTATTACGCAATCCATTTGTTTTGCATTTTATTATGCAGTGACGTATAATGCAGTATAGCACTTCATTATTTTGGAAAAAGGACCCACTTATGGTAGAGTTGTTTATTTTAACTCTTTCTGAGTGTTCATTTCTTGGTTTCCGAGTGTTACAAACCCATTCAAGTAGCAGCGTCCGAGCTGCATTTATATTGCTAAAACTACTCACAGTTCCAGATTTAATGCTTCTCACTGAGGCAGCTGTGGAATGAAACCCAGCCGGATAACAAACCTGCACTTTTGCAATACTCTGTGCCTAAACGCACAGCGTCAAGAAGATTTAATATTAACCTCCAGCGCCGTCGGTTCACCCGCAGAACGTTGGACAAACCAAAGATTATAGAGTCGGAGACAAGTCTCCTTCCAAAGGACGTTTGCTCCTGGCTGGGGACAATGGCTAATTCATACAGCGAGGGTGACTCGCTGATGACGACGCAGAAATTGGGGGATCGGAGGTAAAAGGAAAGTGCTGAACACCGACGAGTCTGACGCTTTTTCAGCGGTTTTAGGCAGCCCTCTAGAGACAGGAGAGAGCGCTGCAAGGGGCCGCCAACCGCACCGCACAGGCCCGGGCTGGGGCTGCCGCTGGGGGCTTGGCTCCTAAAGAACCACTAATTTTCCAGGATTTTTTTGGTTTTTGGGTTGTTGGGTTTTGGTTTGTTTTTTTNTTTTTTTTTTAAATACAAAGCTTCTCCACTTAGCGGAAAAATACACCACGGTAAGCCTCACTGCCTCTTATAGCACTTCCAACATTTTGAATATACTGGTGAATAAGAGAGGTGAAGCTGCAGAAGAGTGACATTTTGTCCCAGTAGAGGGGAGTTACTACTCTGAGAACAGGGTATCTGTTAACGTTGAGCAGCAGCTCTGAAAACGAGCTATCCAGGGGACATGGAAACACACAGGAACGCCAAATTATTTCAGTGGATTTGGGGTTAGATATTTAAGAAATGGAAAAGGTTGAAATTTTGCACTTGAAGGACTTCTTACGTGATGCCGGCATTTGATGAGCCCTTAGGGCTCAGAGTAATGAGACATGCCTTCATCACACCAAGAAGCTCACCTTTAACTTTAACTTCCACTTGCCCATCTTTTCTCCAACCCCCCGTCTGAGAGCTTCACAAACCATCTGGTCAGGCCTCAAAAAAACAGAGCTTCTGGCAAGGAAGGGAAGTTTGAGATGGAGGGTCTCTGTGGGATCTCTCTCCCGAGCTCCCATCTGCCGCAGCCGGTACGTGAGATTTCCCCATCTGGTTCAGCCTACTTCAAATGGGCTCCCTACCCCGTGGGCTAGCGACGTGTGACCCTGAGAAAGCAGATTTTCACAGAGAAAACATACAAATCGCATATCTGGAACTTTGGTCTACTTTTTTTGTTATCAGCAGTGTTCAAGCAAAATGTCGTATCTGCAATGTAAGAACCCGCCCATCCCTGCTTCTCGTCCCGTCTGTCCCAAAACAGAAGAATCCAACTATCAGTTTGATTTCACAATACAATGCAAAGTGTCTTAATCTTTTATGTTTGCAAGTTCTCTTCAGGGTGGGTTTTGAAGGAAAATGCCTTCTTAAACATAGTCAAAAGGGTAAAAGTAGATGATTGAATAAAAATGGCAGTGTCAAAAACATAAGGTGATTCCTATGTAAAATATCTTTCACTTCAACCGGGTGTTTGATAAACTAGTCAGTTCATTGGGAGAATCGCATCAGTCTTCATTTTAGTGGGAACTGATGCGGAGTACCGGACTCACAGTGACTTTTTTCTGGGATGAAGGAAACTGATGCTATAATCAACGATAGAGCTTATGTACTGGTTCTTCATGTGATTTTGTTTCTATATTTTTCTTGGCCAGGACTGACAAAACATTAAATTCCCAAAAGGAAGTCCGAGACACTGAAAAGTATCAGATCGTTAGGACCGATCCACCGCACATGGATATTAGCTGGCATTTTTGTGTGAATTTCATGAGTGTTCAGACAGAGCTTGTAACTGGGCTGTTGGTCTTTCACAACCTTCTGGATTAGCATCTTTATTTACATTTGACCAATGAGAATGCCTTATGTTACGCTCAGTTTTGAAACCCAGCCCCAGTCCCTCAGGCATCCTGATGATGAACTTTAAGTACGACAGCAGCAGCCACAAAATGGTGGAGTAGAGCGTATCTCCAAAAAGATTTGCAACAGGCTCAACTGACTGGGGAAGTCATCAGTGTGCTTGAGTGACTGGAATGATGCTCTTTGAACGCGTCTGGCAGCTTGGCGTCTTATCTGTGCTCGTGGTGGGAAACTGGTCCTAAATGTGTGAAGTTTAGTAGACTTTCACATTTGGTTTGGGCATAAGAAACCCCTCTGACCATGTTGGAGACAGAGATGGATGCAGTGCAAAACCTTCAATCTGAATAGCCCCATAACCACTCTTGTTTTTTTGGACTCGACTCTGCCTGAAAATCAGGAAAACAAAGTAAAGAACTCTGCTTGGGTTGCTGTTTAGCATGTGCCTTTCAGAATCAATGCACTTCCCTTGGAGCACGCGGATGTTGTGCTTTGGGCATCCAGATGGATGACTATCTCAAAGTGAGATTTTATAAAGAAGACTCCTTTTTTTTTAATTTTTTATTTGGAAAGCAACTGTAATCTCTAAATGTTGTATATTTATTTGTTATGGGCTTGTGTACTGTGGTCCACATCTGACAGAAACAGTTGCAGTCACTGAACTGAACGGAAATTTACAAAATGCATTTGTATGTCGCCTGGGATAACAGCGCAATCTGTGATTTATAACCTCTCTCTGTTGCTGAACTTGCTTGTAAGAAGCATAGCAATACTCTGTCAGCCCAGATATCGCACTGCTGCCTTCTGCCCCGCAACCATATAGTGGTACCTTGGTCTTCACTGAGCTCAGTCTCAGCCACCTGGGGTTTATTCAGCCCAAGGTATCCGTCAGGTACAGCTCAACCAGATGTGTAAGGGACAGATGCAGCTCAACAGATGTGTAAGATCCCAGAGAAGCTGTGGCTGCCCCATCCCTGGAGGTGTTCAAGGCCAGGCTGGACGGGGCTTGGAGCAACCTGGTGTGGTGGGAGGTGTCCCTGCTCAGGGCAGGGGGGTTGAACAAGATGATCTTTAAGGTCCCTTCCAACCCAAACCATTCTGTGATTCTATGATTCTAAGATGTGTTGGCACTTGTTGATGGGGAGTGTTACCCTCTGAGTGTCTCCCTATGTACTGCTTAGAAAATCGCTCAGGGAATAGGAGTGGCATGGAGAAAGGGAACAAGGAGTGATTTGTTCATGGGCTCTTTGAGTGCACAAGCTAAGGAGCATCACAGGAAACCAAGAGGCAGGTTTACACCAAGCAAAAGGGGATACGATTTCACCCTGTGCATAGTTAATCCTTACCACCATGCTCACAATGTACCGAGAGTGATTGGACAAAATCATGGATGAAAACCTCATGTAGTCATTTAAATATATAATCTCTGTGTCTGACTCGGGAAGTCTCTTAGCCACTGACCACCCCTTAGATTAGCGATTGCTCCCAAACATTTCACTATAAGTCGTCCTGCTCTTCCCTACGCATCTGCTGCGGGTCTCTGCTAGAAAAGGGATAATAATATCGATAAACTTTGCCCTGGTGAATTGTGGCTGTTCTTTTGCCCACATTCAACGAGGAAGCCCAGA
Organism: Stercorarius parasiticus; assembly: GCA_013396915.1. Classification (NCBI taxonomy): domain Eukaryota; kingdom Metazoa; phylum Chordata; class Aves; order Charadriiformes; family Stercorariidae; genus Stercorarius; species Stercorarius parasiticus. Next base: position 300,039 of record VWZL01002701.1, read on the forward strand.
AATGTTAAGCATCACAGGGAACCAGGTCCCATCATCCCCAAAAACTTCATACAGGCCAAGTTCAGCAAGAGGTACAAGTCCCAGTGCTGTTCATGGCAGAATTTTTGGCAAGCTGTTGTACACCTGCTCACACACCCTGAGGAATCACAACCGTACATCCTTAACACACAGGTTATATGCATTTACGTCAATGATTTCACTGGAGTTAGCATGCCTTTTGGTCACATTTTCGAACCTTATAAGAGCATTAACAAAAGGCTAAACAACCCTCCTTGCCAATGTAAAGCCTATTTCTCTTGCCAGCCTTTGATATTTTCCTGCCCAGCTCCCGATTTTTCATATTGACACCTAAAATGCTCCTAAAATACAACTTATCTGTGAAATTACAGTTATTGCAGCATCCTTCTTCCGTGGGCAGGGAGACTGAGCAACCGGCGGCCTAAAATAACAACCCTGTGCAATTTGGTTGTGCTTTTTTGATGCACTTGTATTCACCTCCCCTAACCCCGTGCTAGCATGATAAGCATAACCATTTTCTCCCTTGTACTATATTTTGGCCATATGCTGGAATTTGATCCAACAGTCACCATTTGCTAAGGATAAGAAATGGCTTTAATGCCGCACACCGACACCCGAATCCTATCAATTTTTCCCTGTTTCATTTCTTCCAATAACCCAACCAATTGGCTTGAGCAAGCAATTCAGAAAAAAAAAATAAATGTAATAGAGGTCCCTCTTTTCAGAAAGGTACTTCGGTCCAATTGCTTTCATCTTGAGAATACAGCTCTGAGGTCTGTTTCAAGGGATGTCCTTCAGCAGGCAGCATGAATTGCAAAATCAGTCACACAAATGGCCTACCATATATAAAAATAACCAATATATCAACAGGGCTGAAGCCAAGCAGCAGTTAAAATAACTACTAGATCAGTAACACTAAACTTACAACAGACAGATGCATCTGCAAAGGAAAAGCGCAGGCCGTTTTTAGTTTGATTTATATTATTACTTCATTTTTTATTCAAGATGCGAAACATTCTGAAAAGCAAATGCTAAAAATTGGGAAAAGATTGCCACAACAAAGTGACATACAGTGTAAGTGTAAAAATGATAGGGGAATATTCCTGTCCCTAATGAGACAGGGTGCTGTAGCTGAGAAAAAAACATTGAGGTGGTCCCTCTGGTGGAAGAGCCTTCTTAGATGGATGCTGCAGCCCCTGCTCATGCTGCACGGGGTTTTGCTGTCTTCGTTGCTGTTGTGGTACGAATAAGTCTTGCCCTGCTAGTGCAGGCACGAGTCAACAACTAAATCGCTTTTAAGCTGAGCTGTATTGATTCACGCTAGTTTTCCTAAAGTTTTGAAAGTGCTTATTTGGAGAGTTCAAATGGGAGGATGGAGCGGTGTAAGTCAGGGACGTAACAAGGTAACATGCACAATTAAAAGAAGGACTTTGATTGCAACATGCAATGAGTCTCAGCCTGTTCTGAAATCCCACTGCAAAACTTCCCATATTGGCATATTCTTTCCTGTTTGCAGGGAAACAGGGTAGTTTTCTTCCAGCTTAAACACCTTTTTCAAGGCTCCTCCAAGTTCACAGTTAAGAGAATAAGGATGATCTCCATGACAAGTGAGGCCTGAGGGACCCAAGTTCAGCTCCCTGCCTCCTGCCGGTTTTCCTGCATCACCTCTTGGTAACTCTGGTGAAAAAAAATGCAGCTTTTGTTAAATGCAGCTCGTTATGCTGTAGGGGTCCTGGGGTGCTAATGGCCTGCTGGAAGGATGAACAGAGCACAGGACAGCTAGGGCGATGTCCTGCACATTTGCCATGTCTTGGAGGATGCCAGTCCTGCTGCCTCTGGAAGCAAAGAAAGAATTGGATAGGATGAAGGCAAATAATTTGAATGCCTGGTACATATTCTAGAAGATGAGACTGACCTTGTATGTACAGGAGTCATGAGACTTAATGACAGCACCAGTACTAAACGATACATTTGATCTGCCTTAGAAGACACAGACTGAAATCCCACTCTACTTAAAGTCGTTAGCAAAATTCATTATGACTTCGATGGGACCAGGGTTTTACCTATAATCAGCAAATTAAATGATTCGAAAAAATGCAAGCATGTTTTCCTGGCTAAAGACAATTATTTTGTAAATTGTCACTAACTGGACAAAACTCAGAGGGGCAATAGATACTCCTTTATGTAAAATGCGCATGCAAGTGAATATAATTTGGTCTACAAAAACGTTTGAGAAAACTCATACCTAATACATCTTCAAAGCCCGAAGTGTTTGAGCTGTACCCAAGGTTCACTAAATGAATAGATTTCTTCCCAATGATTTAAACTGGATTTGGTTCCTTTCTGAATTACTAATGATGCCTTGCATGGCCCTGGGTTGATTCACTGCTTTGGAAGACCTGAAAATGAATTTCCCATACCCCTAATACTATTCCGAGTATGTTTTCTGCTGTGCTGGCAGCTGCTGGGTTTACAGGAGAGCTGATAATCCGTTTTATCAGATGGTTTTTCAAAGGGTGAAAGCAGGTGCACCAGGCTTCACAGAGAGTGCCTGGAGACCCCACAGACATCTGTAAGGGGAGAAATATGCTTTAATTGCGTCAAACATGTCGGTAATGTTTGCTTAGTAATTACTAACATTTACATAGCAATTGGTAATATTTAATTAGCAGTAAGGAGGATATCTTTTTAATCTGGAAGGCAGGTTTTGAAGCTCCAGTGCTGCAGCACTGAGGATGCAGAAGTCCTCAGAGGTGGCTGGTGATTTAGGAGGTCACAGGACAGGTGTTTGACTAAAGAACTGACATCCCTGGAGACCTGCTTTTACTTCTGGGTTCTTTCAGAGACCACCTGTACAACCTCCGCTCAGCCATTTCAGCCGAGCTTTCATAAAGCCCTTCAGTTTCCGAGTTTTTATTTAAAGTGCTGCTTTAACATTTTCTCCTTGCTTCGCCTCCCGCCTGCCGCTGCCAGCCCCCTCCGCACACGCATCTCTTCCTCCGGACATTTGCCATCATTCCCCTCACACACCCCGCGCTGTCGAACCGGTCCCGTCCCCGCTCCGGGGTCCCGTCCCGTCCCCGCCGCGGCCGCGCGGGGGGGACATCGAGCCGCGGACGGGCCGCGCATCCCCGGCATCGCTCATCCCCGGCATCGCCCCGGCATCGCGCGTCCCCGGCATCGCGCATCCCCGGCATCGCTCATCCCCGGCATCGCGCGTCCCCGGCATCGCGCATCCCCGGCATCGCTCATCGCCGGCATCGCTCATCGCCGGCACCGCGCATCCCCGGCATCGCGCGTCCCCGGCATCGCTCATCGCCGGCATCGCGCGTCCCCGGCATCGCGCATCCCCGGCATCGCGCATCCCCGGCATCGCTCATCGCCGGCACCGCGCGTCCCCGGCATCGCTCATCGCCGGCACCGCGCATCCCCGGCATCGCCGGCTGCTTCTCATTGCGAAAACTCAATTAAAGGACCTCTCCGACCTGGCAGCCTTCAAGAGAAAATGTCACTCGCGTTTTTTCCGCGGTGGGGAAGTTTTCTAGCTGCTCACGGAATAGCTTTGGCTGCTGTGACAGAGGATGGCTGGCGTCCCGATCTACAGTTTAATCACTGCAGGTGATGCTGGCATCATCACTTTGTGCCATCCTACGTGGCAATTTGCCTTATGACACTGGTCAAACCCCTCTGCGCAGGAGGTCACAGAATCGTAGAATCATGGAATGGTTTGGGTTGGAAGGGACCTTAAAGACCATCTCATTCCACCCCCCTGCCCTGGACAGGGACACCTCCCACCACACCAGGTTGCTCCAAGCCCCGTCCAGCCTGGCCTTGAACACCTCCAGGGATGGGGCAGCCCCAACTTCCCTGGGCAACCTGGGCCAGCGGCTCACCACCCTCACAGGAAAGAATTTCTTCCTAATATCTAATCTAAATCTCCCTTCTTTCAGTTTAAAACCGTTCCCCCTCATCCTATCATTACACTCCCTGATCCATAGTCCCTCTCCAGCTTTCCTGTAGGCCTCCTTTAGGTACCAGAAGGCTGCTCTAAGGTCTCCCTGGAGCCTTCTCTTCTCCAGGCTGAACAAGCCCAACTCTCTCAGCCTGTTGGTCCTGCAAGTACAGTGCTTTCGGACAAATGAAGACCCTGCTCTGCCCACAGCAATCCAGAAGGTATAAATACAATTCAGGGAAAACTTTTTTCTCCTGAAAGGTTTTATTCTGCTGTAGAAACCCAAAGGCTACTTGCCACTACCCTTACAGGCTGCTGCTGCTTTTATGAGTTATATGCACTGCTGAGGCCAAGATGCCATAGATTAACGGGAAAAAAAGCGTTTTCTACAGTCCTACTTCCAGCTCCCATGGTATATGGGGGGTGTGTGTGTGTGCGAAGGGGCAGGCACTGGCGTGGTTAAATCGGGATTAGGTACTTTTGAGAGTCTGGGAATGAATAACACATCCTTTTAAAGAAAAGAGTAAGGGTGGGAGAGTGAGTACCTGCTACGTCACGTCCAGGACTCTGCATCCATGTGGGGACGGGAGGTATCACAGGATAGCACAGCCTCTGTACCACCCACACTGTGGTGAAAATACAACTTGGGTTTAAACTGAACAGCCGAGGCAAGTATGGAGAAAATGTGTCACCCACCAAGAGAGGAAAATTGCCGAAGAGATGTCCATGAAGGAAGACAAAGTCACCAGCACCCTGGATTTGGAGCTGGAAATCTGTCTCTAAGGTTGTATTCCCAACTACTCTAAGGTGTGTTCCCAAAAATGCTGGAGCTGCCTTTCACCCTTCCTCAACGCGGATCCAAAGGGCATATCAGCACACTCACGGTAGGGAAGGTTTGTGATGAAGTTTGTGGCTGCTTCAATCTGCAAGCGCTAAGTGGGGTCAAGCTTCATCAATACTTGGCTGATGATTCAATAAATGGCATTTTTCCTCCTCTCTCAAATGTCATGTCTCAGTCAAAGCTTCTGTTCTAAGCTGCTAGGATTCCTGACTGAGCTTCTAACACAGTCTTCCCAAAATGGCAGTCTTCATTCCCAAGTTTCACCCAGGACACACGCATTCCCTGTATCATGTATTTGCAGAACTTATTGAATTGCAGGTACTTCAAAAATGTATTTTAAACAAAATGGGATTTAAAAATTATCTCAATTATACCTGTTTTCAATGTCTTTTATATTTCACTTCACCATGACTTCATAAAACATCATGACAACTGATTTCATTTTGTGGGTGATTTACAGCAATACACCCTGCGGCGACTGCTGTCTTCCTGGGGTTACGGTCCCTTACAATTTTTTTGTCTGCTCTTTATTGTTTCTGTGCAATTATTTCTTCTGTACAAGAGGATACCGGAGTGAGATATAACCATCTGAATGTTCCTGTGATTACTTGTGATGGCTATAATACGCTAAGGGGGATTTCTCAGCATTAGGAAATTCGCTAGCAACTTGCAGCAGAAACGAAGACCAGAGAATTTAAATCTTTTAAAACTGAGAGGCTGAGGTCGTAAATATATATATACCCCTAAAGATTCAGACAGCTGGGAAATACCAGAGGTCACAATACCAGCTGAAGTTACCCAGACCCCACATTTAGTGGCAGACTTGGGAACCAGCCTGGAGGGTTTTTTGGGGAATTCGGCGTCAGTGGCAAGTTACAGATGGAGGCACAGGCAAGGGCTGTAGGACCAGCAGTAGATATGGACTGTGGTCGTACAATACCAGCGGACAGCTGCACTGTCAACCCACAGCACACAGGTCAACACAACGGATCGCTGTTTTCCAAGCTCTCTGGATAGGATGCGACTTCATTATTGCAGGAACAGTATATTCCTCAAATTTTATCTCATTATTTTCCAGAGTTGCCCATGAACGCTTTTTTTTTTAATTTTCTTCATTATTCAGACTTGCTGAAAACACTTTTTTTTTTTTTCTCAGCAAATATTCAGAACCGAATCTTGTTTACTCACAAAATCAGGTCACACCTTACTTGTTCTTACAATGGTCTTCTCGATTGCCCTTATGAGACACAGTTTGGCCTGAGAATTTCCAAATGAAAAAAGTATCCCATCCTCGAAAAATATATGCAAAACGGGCCTTTTTTGGAATAGCAACCTGTGTGGTTTTCCCCCTCCCCAGCAATAGAGGATGAAAGCAAATGAGCACACTTTTTTATTACCCACACAGGATTTCAGTGAAATCACTTGTAGCACATAGCGCAGAATCTTTCCCTTAAAGGGGTCATTTGTATCAAAAGAACTTCCTGATTAAATAGTTTACCGTGATTTTGTATTTTTATGGTTTTCTCAATTAGTTCAGTTGTTAAACTTAACAACGCGCCGTCAAGATCAGTTGGAAGATTTAAGACACGCTTTAGACGCACCTTGTCCTCTGGCTATACAAATACATCCCCAGCATCAGCAGATGAAATAGTAGGGGCTTCACTGAGTTTCCAGAGGGCTGAAAAAAGAGAATACCCGGAACAGCATCTGAAACATCAATTAAAGTCTCTTTTTGAGGGCTGGCCATGAAAAATGACTGTTTTTACAAACAACAGGCTTTCGAGATCCAGCAATGGTGTACTTGGCATGAGCTAAGAAGAGAAACTGCTACAAAACAAAAGGAACAGGCAAGAGTTACGACTCCTCTTTTCTGTACAAACGCCGAGATTTTGTTTCCCAACTGGACTGCCCATTGCCTTCTCCAATATGATGCTTGCCACGGGCATATGAAAACCAGATTAAACAGGCTAGATGCCATCAGGTATTAACCTCCCGTGCTTTTCCCCACTTTACGACAATAGGTAATTGTTAGAGCAGCTTTATAGCTCCAAAACTGATGCGCTGAGAGGTCAGCTTGGCCAGTCGCTGTAGCTTATAGGTTTTATTGCTGGTGGCAAGATGTGTTTGCTTAGATATGTCCTTCTTGCTTTTATGTTTGCCGAAAGAAAAGTCATTAGAGAGATGAGTTCTGGCATCTCTGTTATTCAAAGGCATGGCAATTAATTCAGATAGTCATAGGCTGATTATTATCCCTGTTATTAATTATTATTCTGTATGCTTTCCAAATCTACTTGGACATTGGCAAGCACTCTCTACTATTATGAGTGTTAATCAGCGTCGGGACTGATGTTACTGGGGACGGTGCAAGGTTCTTTCTGGTAGAGTCCTCATCACTGGAGGTTTTCAAGATGCGATTGAAAGGGTGCTGGATAATGTCAGCTAGGCTCCCTTTCCCATGAAATGTTGGATGAGATGAACTTTCGAGGTCCCGTCCAACCTGGGCTGTTCTACAATTCCACAGTGTGGTATGCCTCCACCTGGCATACCACACTGTGGTGTAGATGTTGACTTAAGTGCTTATGGTACCCAAGGTGGTGGGCTGGATAGCTTAACGGAGCTTCTTGACACTAGTCTCTGGGAAGCTGCAAAGGCTGTCCTGGAACTAGTGACATCTATAGCTCTGCAAAGGCAGAGCTGATGTGTTATCAGAGATCAGCCACCCTGAGTGACACCAAACGGTGGAAGTGCAGTGCCGCTGGTTGGAGATGTATCAGCCCTTAGCTGGATATAGATACTTTCCTCCACCTTCAGTCCCATGATGTGCAGTGGGGACAGAGGGACCTGGGGCTTTGACTCTCAGCCTAGCAGTAGCCTTATGTTGGCCTGACAAAGGGGTCTCTGGCTCTGTTCTCCCAGAGCTCTGCCCCAAGTGACGGGCATGAAACTGTGGAGGTCCCTGACTGAGGACCCAAGCTGACATACCTCTTTTGGAGCATGGAGTGGCTCCAGGGCAGGATTTCAGCAGCACCTCCAGGGCCAGGTGGTCCAGGTGAAGAGACTGTCCCAGCTTCACTTGCGAACTGTACAGATGAATGGTGGAAAACATGACTTGTCTAGGTGACCACAGAAAAACAGCTGGAATAGACTCTTGCAGCAGAAAACCTGCTTGTGTCAGCCTCTGTGGGTGAGGAACCTCACGTGAGTGGAGACATGAGAAAATAAATATAATATTAAATATTTGTGCCTGATAGCCACCAGAGGAGATCTCTGTGTGAGTTCTTTGTGAAGGCCATTAAACAGGGTGTCCCTACTTTTCTCCCCAGTTGCCCTTATGAATTTCAAATGCTTCCGGGTAGCCTAATAGGTACGGTATTTGTACTCTTTAGATGAAAAGTGTTATAAAGTGTACACAACCATTTAGTCTGATGAGATTGACTGTGTAATCTGTGCGTCCCTTGAAGCCTATTAAGTTACCTAAGTTTAGAGTGCACTGTAAATCAAGTAAAAGAGAAATCACACGGTGATTATGCATCCTGTGAAAAAGGTGGGTGAGAAATCACGCCTTTGATTATAAAAGAGGAAATGTAAACTGTACGCAGTCCGATGCCGCCTGGCTCATTTATATTGCCTGGCATCCTGGTATGGCGCTTATGAAGTGGCAACATAAGGAGCTGAGTGCTGACAGAGATGACAAACTGCATTTCCAGAAGCAGCACGGCTGCCTTTATGGGCATTAATCAACAAGCTGAAAGGCCTAAAATAAGGGAGGCGGGGAAATAATAATAATAAAAAAAGATGACTTGGGAGATTAAAGGCAAGGAGGCTTCTCTGGGTGTGACTTGAAGCCTGAAGAAATTCAGACCAATACTTCAGCACGGTAGTGAGGGGAAATTCATGTGCTATAGGCACCTTGTTCATCTGTGCTGAGGTGTGCAAGGCTCAGAACTCCTTAGATAAGCCTGGGACAGAGAGTAAAAAATAAAGATACCTATGTAAACCATAATTTTTGGGGTCAAAACTACCTCTAAGTCCAAAAGTTTAGCTGAGAGCCTGAACATTTTCATTTTCTGAAGGGTAGGCTGTAACAAGCAACTCGCTGAAATTAAACACGGTAACCTGGTGACTTTGGTGAGCCTTTAAATCGAAGGTGCACAAGCTACCCGCAGCTGAATTAATATTCCAAAAAAGTCGCAGAACGTGCTGGATGAGGCGCCAGGTCTAACCAGAAGAATAATTGTGTTAGAAAGCAGTATTGGGAAAAAAACGGAGTTTGTAAGGAATGGAAAAACAAAAATGTAATAAGAAAATGTTCTCTGTGCTAGATGTCATTAAGTAAGGGAATAAAATGAGAAGTGACAAAAGTCAAATTTTTGGGAAGGATTTTGATACAAACAGCAAAAGCTTATTTAGGCAAGTAACTACCAAAAGGAGAGACAATGGATTATTGTGTAGAAAGGATATTTTAGAGATTGGAGGTAATCCATATAAGGTCCAAATCAATGGAAGTTCTTCATTTTATTAGAGATGAAGACAACAAGCACTGCAGAAAAAATAAATTGAGAAAGGGAATGAGGGTATGAAAATGGAAATTACTGCATCAAACTGCTTCATAAATGCAAATTACGTAAAACAATTTGCATCAGTGAAAGCCAAAGAAACTGGCCACAAGAAATGACATCTGACACCAATTATTTCTAAGAAATGTATCAAATTACAGGCTGACAACCACAGATAAGAAAATAGCAAAAAACGTATAACAAGGGAAGGGGGAGAAGTAGTGAATTTAACTTTTCCATTAATGCTACTGAGAAAAAAAGTATCTATTTTCATGTTAACATATGCCATAACGGCATAATGCTTGAAATAAAGCAGCAAACCACATTAGTCGGCACTGTAATCTGCTGCGTCATTGGATGGGCTGTATGTTGCAGTACAAGGGGATGTGAAAATAACTTTGCAGATGGCACCATTCCTATAGATTTGCAGAGCAAAATACCAGCATACGGTTTCTTTACACAGCTAAAAACCTCAAATATCCATGAACAATTTTATTGAAGTCCAGGTATGAAGCAGCTATGGAGTTCAACAGGTCTCTCTTCTGCACGGCATACGTCCTCTCTCGGAGAAGAAAGCTGGGGAGGGGCTGTTTGCAAGGGCATGTAGCGATGGGACGAGGGGCAATGGTTTTAAACTAGAGCAGGGGAGGTTTAGATTAGACATTAGGAAGAAGTTCTTTACACTGAGGGTGGGGAGACACTGGCCCAGGTTGCCCAGAGAGGTGGTGGAGGCCCCATCCCTGGAGACATTCAAGGCCAGGCTGGATGAGGCTCTGAGCAACCTGATCTAGTTGAAGATGTCCCTGCTTACTGCAGGGGGGTTGGACTAGATGGCCTTTAAAGGTCCCTTCCAACCCCATTTTATGATTCTATGATATAAGCATGAGTTATGATTCCAGCCAAGTGCACAAATACATGGAAAAGCTTTCATGGAGACGATAAGTTCCTTTGAGTGAGCTTGCTGGCAGTGTGGCTGAACAAAATACAAACGCCACACAAGTCTTAATAAAAATGATAAAACTAGCACCAGTTCCTGCCAGTATAAACACACGACAACTTTAAGCTGATCTTTCTCATGCTTATTGTAACTGTAGGGGAAGGGGAAGATGGAAGTCAACGGAGTCCTGCAGTGAGATATTACTCATCATGACCATTGTAAATGATTTCCCCAGAGGCTGTAATTTCTTTGAGGAACTTGCTCATTCTAACTCATTTCACACACTAATCATGCCTGTAATTTATTCTGCAGCTATCTGCACTTCTGTGGTTTGCTTTTGGTCCTGACTGATAGTCCTCTGGGGTGGCACATCTCACTGAGTGTCCCGTTGGGGACCCCTGAGCCTGCCCAGGTCCTGCTGAACAAGAGCAGCTCAGGGCTTTGTGGGACTGTGCTTGGGGACATCAACTTTTCCGTTTCTAAGAGTGCATTCCTCTGATGGATGGGAGGCACTATAGTCTGGATTTTGGATTTAGCACTGAAAGGTCTTTCCAAGATGAATACTCAAGTACCTCTTACATATTTTTCAGGAAGCCAGTGGAGACCAGATGACTCACCAGGGAACCAGTTAAACAGAAATGAGATTTTTGGGAACCCATTCTCTTTTTTGAGAAGAGGCCAACATTGAGTCATTTCAACATAATTTCCTGAAATGAGGGTACAGAATAGGCAGCCTTCTGTGCTTTCCTGCACGGTTCTTCAAGAGTTACTGGGCTCCCTGGACTTTTTTGCATCTAAAACAGTGGAGTGATTTTTTTTTGCTCAAGCTCACAAGGCGGTGTGACCCAACGGTACAGCGGGGTGTCTGGTGTGCTCCGGGCATGTCCTACAGCACACGAGCACTCACGGAGTTTTAGCAGAAAAATAGATGCTGGGAAGCCAGGGGCAGACGCAGCTTTCTGCATCCTGGTACCACCCCAGTCACACAGGGAGATGCCCAGATACAGTATGAGCTCCAAGAGCAGAGCGTTCTCAGCTTGCAGTTGTAGATTTAGGTGCCGAATTCCACCTAAATCCTTCTGTAGGTAATTTAATCCTTTACTGAGTCTAGTCCTCAACCTGTCTGTGCCTTAGTTCACCTGTAAAGCAGTTTTGTCCTGCGGCTGGAAGCCTTTTGGAAGCGAGTGCCTGTTGCCTTCAGTTTGCAGAGAAATTAGTACAGCAGGGCCTTGAGATGATTTCGTGACTTTTTTGGTATGAGCTAAGCTGGGAAGACCAGGTCAGAAACACTGATGCCTTTCATTTGTGCCTTGTGAGTATAAAATGTTATCAAATGGGAACACAACAAACGGCGTGGAGGATTACTTTGCAACGAACGGCTTGGTAACAGGGTAAAAATGGCTTTCAGTGGCGCTGCTAATTGTTAGAATATTTTACAGCCGGGGAATTTTGCTTAAGAATCTCCCAGCCGTGTAAGAAACAGGAAAAAGTAAAGGAAAACAGGTAAGACTGAGCACTCAGGACAGACCTGCGTCAGGAGACAGGCTTGTTTGAGAGAATTAAAATCACAGTCCGTTCAATGTAAGCAGACAGTGAGTATGCAGTCTTTGGCTATTTATAACTCACAAATAAGGCGAGCAGACAGCTGATATAGCCAGGGGCCAGCAGTAACAGAGCAATGCAGTTTTATTAGCAAGCCTAGGTGGACATGTCATTTGATATATCCGTGTGTGAAAGTATTTTTATCATCTGTACGTTGAAAAAGGTCATACAAGCTTTAAATACGAAATTAAATAAAATTAAACCTTACTGAAGATAGCCGGCTCCCTCAGGCACTTGGAGTGTCTCAGTGCCTTAAACAATAGTATAGAGAGAAAAGGGCTGATCACAGGGGGCTTCAATGTATATGAAAAAAATCCAACATAGACAGCTTTACAATAGTTAGAAAAAGAAACACCGTTTAGAAAGATATGGCAATTATCAAGCAACAGCAAATAACAGCTGCTTAATTACAAACTTCTGTATGTAGACTTTCTGACATACGAATTGAAAAATAATTCAGTTCAGTTAAAATGTTACAACCAAAATAGTTAGATTGGATCATGATAGCTCAGTTCCATTGACCAGTCGATCACATCAGCTGGGTAATTAGCCAGCATTAATCAGTTAAGCTCCAGCAGAGGTGTTGGTTTAATACACCTGTATTTATGGCTTGCAGAGATAGCTTTGTGTTGTAAAAATGACTTTTCAGGTATTTCGGTTTACCCTTTGCTGTGCCGGGTTTCTCGGCTGGCAGTATTTGCTGTGATGTGCCATGGTCTGCCTCGCTGCTGAAGCCCCAGGGGGGCTGTGACAGTCCCTGGGTGGGCTGCTCTGCGGCTCCTGCCATCCCCGGAGGAAAGTCACCCCCTCGCAGGAGATTCGCGCGTCCCGTGAGGGCCCGACAGCGTCAACACACTCCTCTCTCACTTTCCGAGTGGAAAGTTTCCATCCCTTTTTTATCTTGGCATGTTGTTCGCCTTCAATTTGTAGCTTTCTTTTTGATTTTTTTTTTTTTTTGACAAAAACCATTTTTCTGAAGGAAGCCCGTGCCTTTTGTGTCATTTTTTAATATTCTTCATTAAACAAAACGATCAGTGGAAAGGTTTAACCACTACCAGTGGCAGCAGGTTATTACAACAGAAACAAAAATCCCTTTCTTCCCTTGAATGCTTACAGTCTAAAATTTTCCAGAAATGCAAAATAAGGGAAAAAAGATAAATAGGTAATACCATTGTGTTTTATTCGCAGGTGCACCAGCAGCCATAATAATGACGCAGGTAACTCTGCCCATGAGTGCTGATAAAATCTGAGTGCTGAGCTCTGGTAAAATCAAAAACGTTTGTGTGAGCATTTGAACGCTTCTCACACTTCAACTACAAGCACAGCAAGAATCCAACCTTGTATTGCTACAGACACTGCCGAGAGAGAGAGCAGAGGACCTCAGGTTGGAAGGCAAAGATTTTGTCTTCTTCCGTTTCTCCTCACGTTGGAGAGGAAAGATCCTTCCTACAGGCTGATGCCAAGGGTCGCGCAGCTTGTGGCACCGAGCGTTTTCTTACGGACCTCTGTGCTCTTCACCCTCTCCTGCAGCAACGTGCAATGAAACCCTTCTCATGTTAGGGAAAGCTGCGGTGATTACGAAATTGGGAGAACATTGATTTCAGCCTTCAAAGCACAACCTTTCTGTGTGTCTTTCTTACAGAGAAACCTGGAAGAGTACAAAGCCCGGTGAAGAATAAGGAATTCTTATTTCCATCGCAGTTTTTGATCCGAGTTTTGCTGGGGAGCGTCACAGGGTTTCTTACATTTTTAATTGCTCCTGGGAGAAAAGTTTTCGAAACCTCAAAAATGCCATTTGACTGACAAAATAGCTTTCAATTTGCCATTAATAACTTAGTGACTTTCCTGCTTGTTGATGAAAAAAGCAGTTTTACCTTTTAGAAACTAAGCATTTCAGCCTGCGTGGGTTTTGCAAGACGTGCAAATACACCAGGATGCTAGTCTTAAAAATATAGGCGACAATGCAGAGAGTGGGTGCGAAACAAGTTGGGCAAGAGTACAATGAGCGTCACTCAACAAGTAATACTCTGAAGGAGCAAAATGTTACCACCCATTTTAACATTTCATGAGCTATTTGAAAATATGCATTTCCAGTTACCTTTCCTAAAACAGCAGCCATCTGTTTTTCTAAGCTGAGTTAATCCTGCCCATCATTTGTCTTAAAAACAGGAATAAAACCAGGACACACTCTTAAAATCATGACGATCTTTTGAATTGCTCCGTTTTCAGCTTCTTTAGAATAACTATATTCATTCAAATTAATTCAGTTCCTTTCTTTTTTGGAACAACTGATGCAGTTCTCCTGGGCAATATTTATTCGCTTGCCTCAGGACAGTGTGGATACCTTCTTTAATTTACATTGCTGTTTTGTCAATGGCAAACCATAATATTTCCAACATATAAGGAGCGGTTGCTATACACTATGCTGCATAAACAGGCAATGAAAATAAACCCATTCATTCAGAGTGAAAAGAAGAGGTGGGGCTGCAAGAAGGTTTCCAGCCCTCCGAGCCAAATATTCTCCTGCTTAGGCCGAAAAAGCAGCTCTCTCCCCCCGCTCCAAACAGAAGCAGTCTCCTTGTGCATCGCCCACTGGGACTTGTCAAAATAAATTGTATATTATGTATGCAGGAGAAAAGAATAACCATGCGGTTACAAACAGCTCAGGCTAATTTTAACTCTGTTAAACAGAATTAATTAATCTACCTCAGGAGAAGTACAAGTCACCAGCTTACTAATTTTTTTTTTTTTTTTTTTTTGGTCAAAGCTTTTTATAACTTTGTAAGAGGAAAAATTCCAGAAGAGCAATCCATAGCTGCCTAAAACATGAAGAAAAGAATTTATTTCTATGTGCCTTTGACATTTTTCTCGGGTGAGAAAGAAAGATATTTAAGCTTCACAGCACAAATATCAAGGCTGGAGGATCTACATATTTCTGTGAGAGACTCATTGTGTATTTCACTCTGTGAGATGAAGCAGAAGAACCAGGACAGTCTTTTTGGCCCATCCTTTACGTACCCTTGGTAATTTTTTTCAAGAGCAATGGTTTGTCTGCTTTCAAGTCTAAAAATTCCCCTGCACGTACCGTCAAGAGATTTTTGTTGCTTTGCACTGCCGATTCAAGAAGTATGAGAAATCCATCTACTGGCAGAGCAGAACTCGGTGGTGTAAGCAAGGAAGAAAGGGTTAAAGAAAAAAAAAAAAGGTACGCAATCCTATTTCTTTATCTTGGACACTTTTTGGCTGGCTACAAACTTACTTTATGGGGAAATAGTCGTGAAAATACTTGGTGATACGAGAGTTTATCAGAGTTTCTGCTTTGTGAAAACACTCATAAATAAAAAAGGTCATTTGCACAGATATTCACAAAGTCTGTATAGGAGGAACTACAAAGGTAGCCCGAAGGAAAATGCTGTTTTCAGTCAGGTAAACAGGTACAGATATTTTTACAGACAGCACACAGCTAGTACTGTACTTGCATAGACATATATATACACATGCTTGTGTATACGTATAGAGAAATAAAATAAAACAAAACGTGCCAATGTCACCCTCAAGCACACCGAGGACCACTATGTCAAAAATGTCCTCGTGAAATGGAAAGCAAGCCTGGCGAGAAACAACAGCAATAGCTCTTGATGAAATTCCTGAAGACAGAACGAAGGGTTTGGTTCCTATTTCTGATCTCTGCTATGGCAAAGCCCTTTTTTCTTCTTTTTCTGGCCAGGTTTTCCTCAAAAAATCTTTGTCTATGCCCCTAAATAGATCGCAAACTTCTGAGCCAGGAACCTCTCAAAATTGGCAATCCCTGCTATGATGAGAATTTGATGCCAGCCATTCCTCTGCTAAAACCAGTACCTCCTGAGATACCATCCCTGGAGGGGTTCAAGGCCAGGCTGGATTGGACTTGGAGCAACCTGGGCTGGTTGGAGGTGTCCCTGCCCATGGCAGGGGGGTTGGAACTGGATGATCTTTAAGGTCCCTTCCAACCCAAACCATTCTGTGATTCTGTGATTCTGTGTGCTTTCTTAGATTTCTGGGAATCCAAGACAAATGGGGAGATATTTCTTTCTTTGGAAAGGCTGTTGGACCGAAGCTGTAAGGAATGGTATATCCAGCAGGATTGCTTCTGTTTTCATGGGTATGTTGATGACAAATTTTTGTTCTAATGAGAAACAACGTGACTTGATTGCAGCTGCCGTGTCTACCAGCACACGCACCCCAGGGAGGTCCAACTTGTCACAGGCAGTTGGAGAAAATCTGGGGGAGTCATCTGGGAAAGTGTTAGTAACATCTCCTGGAAGAGCTTGTGGGAGCCCCCTCTGAACCCCCCCACAAACACCACTGGTAGTGGGTGTCTCCTGGAGTCACACACATGTCAAAAACCACGTGTGATGGATGGCTTGGAGGACCTCCAGCTTCCTGGGACCCCAGTGGGTATTTAGCGCTTCACAGGGATATAAATAAGGAAGGCATTTTTTCCCAGAAACACACATAAAATAAAAACATTTGATAAAAATAATTTACAGCAGCATTGAAAATTTATATATATACAATAAAAATCCATTCCAAATCCAAATCAATCTCCTAAGCTGAAGACCAACCACAGACAAAACTAATAACTAGAAGCGATTTATAAGGAAGTGAAAACATCATGAGAATAGGGGAATAAAATGTATTTTGAATAGAACAATATAATGTTATTCGCAACACAATGGCAGACAAGCCTCTGGAGGTGTCACGCTGTCTTCTTTGATTAAAAGCTTGCACAGAAATACGAGTATTAATTTAGAAAGTCTGTTTATATGTTCAGTCTCCCTAGAATATTATTAATTGGAGTATGCAAAACTAGGTCTTCAGAGCTCTTGCAAAATGTTGTAAGCAGCAAGTCTTTATGGGGAAGGATAAAGCAAGGATTTCAGAGGGTTTGGAAGAAGTAATTAAGTTCTATTACTTCCAAGCGTATTCATTTACAGGAAGAACTTCCCCACAGAAGTGGACAGAGTTTTCTTTGTTTGTTTTTCTTTGACAAGTATTTCCTGAAGGGAAGATTAGCAAGATACTCCAATTAATCCTAAGGAAGAAACCATCTCATTATTGCCAGCGACCTGAAAATCCGAACCAGCTGTCTTGGATCCTTAGCCTTCATGACTTCAGCACCAATAGTGAGACAGGCAGCTTCAGAGGGGGTGCCACCCCATCCAAAGGCAGGGGGGAGTTGAAAAGATGTCATCTACAACAATTTTCTTCCTTCAGCTGGCTGCGGAGGTAAATTCCACTTTTAAATGGTGGCAGGTAGGACAGACACATGCCTCTCTGATCACCTGTCCTTTAGTTACGGCATAGGATCCATGATGAGTTTTATTTCTAGGTCTTTGGTGGTATGGGAATGGAGAAACTGTTTTTCATTTGTCCCTCTTAGGGTCTGAAATCAACATCCACCGTAGCTTCTCTACCTTTTTTAATTTTAACCCCAAACCATCCTACAAACTTATCTTGATTGTTTAAAGAAATGCATAGCTGGGCTCAAGGGGAGCAAGAAAAAACATAAAGTATGTCATGGCTAATACCACGGAGCTGATGCGCTCTTACTCCTTGTAAAGTCATTCGTTCTGACCAGGGATCACAACCTGGCCTGTAAGCTGTAAAAGGAGGAAAAACTTGCTGACGAGAATCATTAGGCAAATTAGCGGAGTGAATAAGTGTGTTGCCTCTATCATGTAGCAGGTGAACACAGTTGGCATCTGATTAGATTTATGTCTACCTGAGTTCTGTGGTTTCCCCCGCAAGGCTACAAAAGCAGGCAGCAAGGGAGCGTGATTGCCACTGACGCACCAGGTCCAGAGAAGGGGAAAGAGATGAAAGAGGGAACGCAGGAGCTGCAGTTTCTAACTCAGTTTGTCGGGTGTTTACTACGGGGAAGAGAGACTGGCCCCAGGCAAAAAAGAATTTCCACCATTTGGAGGAACTTCTTAATTGACAATAAAACCGGATTTCACATAGCAAAACTATAAGACTTGATGAAAAAGAAAAATATCTTTTTTTTTTTTTTTCCTTCCCCCTCCTTCCCTGTTTGGATATTTAAATGCCTTAAATGAATGGCCTGTCATTTAAACTTGCAGACAGAGACATTTAGATACCATCTAATCTTTAATCCTTCTTCTTAGGAAGGGAGCAGCCTTCTCAGTACAAGGGACTATAGGGGTCCCCTTTGACCCTGTTGTCCACCATCCACAACGAGAGGTGATGCATGGGCTACAGTCCTCCCTCCTTCTTCTTCCTGAGTTTTACTTCAGGTCTCAACAAGAGCTACGTAAATGTTACGATGTTTAAAATAGCAGTCTGGCAATCAAAGAAACATGCCACTGAAATCAGCGTGCTTCAAAAAGAAGTTGGGGTCATCTTGTGGTATAAGAGCAACTAAATTATGCCCTAATTTCTACAGGACTCTCTTAATGGAGCCTTAACCTGTCAAGCTGTACAAGTCAATCAAAGTGATGGTATTTTCCCATTCTCAGGCGCTACTCAGCGTGAAAAAGGGTTAAAAGATTGAGACCCCAAATGCGCAGCTGATCCTGAGCACAAAAGCAATGGATGGAAGCATGATGTATGCTCAACTTCTAGCTAAAGTCATTACACTGAAAGTAAAGTAGCTGAGGGAGTGCCCATTGCCCAAATCCAATTTTCATACCAACGTGTTGCTGAGAGTACAAATTACTGAAAATTTGCCAATCCAAAGCTAATATTCAGAAAAGCCTTTCCAGTAAAAGTGAAAACAGCATTTCAGTTAGCAGTGCTGCTCTTCAAATAAAGCGTATGTGAAATAAACCCCACATAATTTCAATAAATAAAACACAAAGAAAAGAACGTTGTAAGAATACTGTTAAGAGGAATTGTATTATAAAGCTGAGCGCACGGAAAGAAACCCTTTTTGAATGCTTACTCCCCAGCTGAGTGGGAAGCAAAATAAATCTTCATGCGTAGCCAAGGACCAATGGATTTCTTGGTGGGAAGAAAGCCAGGTGGTTGAGTTTTACTACTGGAAAGGGGAAAGGTGGGAACGCTGTGGAACCATAAATCCTAGCAAAGCCTAGAGTGTGTCTGCTAAAGTTACTTTCCCCCACCTCATAATTTCCCTTCCCGGCATATATGACATGTTTACCTGCCTCCTTTTCTGCCAGATTCACCTCCATATTTCTTCCTGTCTATTCCCATATGAGATGATTTGACTGCTCAGTTCCCAGGTATCTCACATGTGTCCCATGTGGAAAGGCTGTGCTGGTGGTGTGCCCCATAACGTGTGTCTGACTTTCCAGCCTTTGGTGGAGATGTCTCCTGAGGTCATAAACTTACTGCTTTAGATTAACGGTTAGCTTTCTAAATGTGATATCCCAATGCATAACTACCTCTAACTTCCCTGGGACGTGCGTGTGTGAATATTTGATTTACCCTCCAGGAGAAAGAAGTTTGCTGGCACCAACTGGAAGCTGAGCATGTCCCCCAGCCCCAACCAGAATCTTTTCTGCAGTCAAATGGTGCTATGAAAACAGTATTTCATGCCTTTCTGCATTAATCCTTATAAGTGAGGTCAACTGTAATCAGGTGGCTAGCACAATTAATTCCAGCAACAAAAGCACAAGATGTCAGTGAACAAGAAAAAACAGGTTAGAGGAAGTTTGGATAAACTACATTTTTTCCAGTCATCAGGTCTTGATGATTTCCCTGTTGGAGACCTTACTTAAAGAATAAACCAAATGTTGCTAAGGGTAAGACTGATGATGTGCTGGGGCAGACTTGTTAGTGCCCGTGTGGGATCTTCCTGCTCAGGGAGCTTTAGACAGGTGTCTGTCAGAAAGGCTACTGGTGCTGACGGGCAGGGAGATGAGCTGCGTAGTCCCTTGAGATGCTTTCTAGAGCTATAACTTTATGTTTCGTGATGAAGAATTATTTGAGGCTTGAACCAGGAATACGGTTATAAAATGGGCATTATCAAATTATTGAAAAAAAGGCAAATATCTTGAAAGACAAATTCATTAAAATTCTGATTAAACCCAGTGGATGCATACGCAAACAAATGGCTTTGCTGTGATTCAGACCTATAAGTGTGAGTGAACATTTCTACTTTTGCATATGCCTATTTCTTTGGCCAATTCAGTCGGGAATTCCAGAAAAGAGGAGGTCATTCCACACAGACGCTCCAGTACCAACACAGCCTGGCATTACCCAGCATGGCATTTCACTGAGTTGTTGTTAGCCCTGATATCTGTTTGAAAGGAGAGTTTGTTTAGAAAACTGCATTTGGAAATCAAAGGAGTTCGATGCAAAAGGAAGACTGATGTCTATCGGTGAAGGCTGATTGCCGAGAGTGAATTTCATGCCTTATGAAGCAGGAAAAATAGTTTCTGCCTCAAGAACTATGCATTTTAACTGTATGTTATTTTGAATATTTTAATATTCTAGCTGACACATTTGAGCCAAGTAACTACAAACTTTTCTTTAATATGGTAGTTGATAATCTGACTATTGGTAGTTTGCAGCTGATGAAGGAAGACTGAAGAAGATTGTTTCAGAGGAAGACTGTTTCAAAACATGATTTAAATGGTACCCTGGGATTTACAATCCCCAAATTGTCCAAATGCTTTTGCTTCCAAGCAGATGGAAGCAGATGGAAAGTGTTGCCGAATGACCAGCCTTATGTACTGACTCTGGGCTTGGGGTGGGGGAAACCGGATGCTTTTCTTCCCATTCTATCAGGAAAAATAAAATCTCTGCAGGCCACTGCACTGCACATGTGCTGCCACCAGATTTACACAGACGTGATTGTCTGCAATTCGGTAAACATTTATTTTGATGATGCCCCAGAAAGAGAATCTAGTTCACTCCCTCCAGGCTACGCAGAGCTAACTGGGATGGAAAAGAGTAAGCGAATAAGTGGAAAACAGCCAGCAGAGGCGAAAGAGCGGACGGCATCCCCAGCCTGCTAGGAAAGCAGAGGGTAATGCGTTGCAAGAAGGGTTTTCCTCAAACTGCCGGAGCAGAGGGCAGCCAGCTGAGCTTGTTAAATGCACGTTTGCTGATGAGTAAATATTGTGCTTGTCATTTGAAGGGGTTATTTTTCCAAGGGAATGCTCTCTTCCCCAAACACAGCCCGGCAAACAGAAACAGCAATACCATTAAACCCCTGCTGCTTGGACAGGGTGTACCAGGGCTGTGTGGCATTTGCTTCCTTCCCCACGCTAATTTGAAAGGACGTGATTTCAGGGTCTATACGGCCGGGTATTCCTCTGCAGTGTGCACCCAAGCATTCAACCTTTCTCTTACAGTTTCAGTCATTTTACGATACCTGAGCAGAGCAAATAGAGCACATCCTTTTAGTGGAATTGTTTTTGCACTTAACCTATTGGTTTATTTATTTGTGAACACTCTGGCTGAAGGAACTTATTAAATAATAATGCTGGGACACAAGCCTGAAAGGGCTGGCATAGTGTATTCTTAAAAGTCTAACAGCATTGCCACGCTGCCATAAATTCAACTTCAGCATTGCAATGAATTTAATAAATGGATTTTATATGGGTTGTATTCCCAGTTTGGTGGGTTTCAGTTTCTTCTTTATGATTTCGCTTATGGTCTTGCTCAGGATGGTAGATCTGCCTAAAGAAATTAAAATAACACCGGATTTCTGTGGCGTCCCTATGCAGCCAGAGAGCGTGGGAGGAGGGCAAGGCAGGGCAGGTGTACGCCAGGGCTGATGAAGGACTTTCTGAGATATTTTCTTCCCTGTGCATTGGCAGATCCGCACATGGCAGCACATGTCCAGAAGAGAGAAGTCCTGCAAACCCATGCCTGGCGCTCAGCATGCCAGGGCCACACCTGGGGAAGGTGCAAGGGGTTTTAACCCGTTGTGCGGGGGGCAAAGACAGGTCATCTGCAATATGATAAGTGTTCAGGACCACAGAGATATGTCCCTTCCCCGGCTAAGGGACTTGTGCAGCTTCACCCTGCACCAGCTCACTGCTGCTGGGTGCTGCGATGATTCCCAAAGGAGTTGGCATTGCCTTGGTAACTCAGCAAGAGGCTGCTTCTTGCAAAAATGACCATGTTAATCTTTCTTTGCCAGTACAATTTCAACCTATGATGGGAGCAATTTGGGCACCCAAACTAAGTGCTTGTGCTATTTCAGTCCTTCTAGGCTGTCCCTTTTAGACCCTGAGTTGCCCCACACCACCACCACCAGTCCCAAAGGAGGTCTCAGACACCCTGAGGTGTGAGAATAGCACTAGATACCTATGTTTGAGGTCATTAAATATTCTCTGACAACCTCGTTTGCACACAGGAACAACTGGAATTAAGTAAAAGTATAAGTAAGAGAGAAAAATAAGATAAGCACTAGTGTACCTTTCTTAGGATAGGCATGGAAGTCAATACCTTTCACCAGTCTGGTGTGAGGGCCATGTTACTGAGATGTCCCCTGCAATTAGCAGGCTTTCCTCCTTGCTCTGAAGCTCTGGCAGGCGGCTGACATGAGAGCTCCTCTAGTCGGGGTGATTTCCTGATGCTTATGGCTTTTTTCCAGCACTGTCTTTGTACGACAGCTCAGTGCTGTGAGCACTTCTCCTTGGTCATCTTAGTGATATTAATTTCCCTGACTTAAACAGAAGTAAGGGGCTGGGACAATCAAGACAAGAAGATGCTGTCTTCAATGTTAAAGTTCCTTGCTTTCCCACACAGCTTTCTCTAAACCAGCATTTAACTGCCTCTTTCAAGGGCTGGCTTATAATACCTGGTAACAGTATCACAGAATCACAGAATGGCAGGGGTTGGAAGGGACCTCTGGAGATCATCCAGTCCAACCCCCTGCCAGAGCAGGGTCACCCAGAGCAGGTGGCACAGGAACGCGTCCAGGCGGGGTTGGAATGTCTCCAGAGACGGAGACTCCACCACCTCTCTGGGCAGCCTGTGCTCTGCCACCCTCACAGGAAAGAAGTTCCTCCTCATGTTGAGATGGAATTTCTTGTGTTCCAGTTTGTGCCCGTTGCCCCTTGTCCTGTTGCTGGGCACCGCTGAAAAAAGTCTGGCCCCATCCTTTTGGCACCCGTCCTTTAAGTATTTAGAAG
Organism: Stercorarius parasiticus; assembly: GCA_013396915.1. Classification (NCBI taxonomy): domain Eukaryota; kingdom Metazoa; phylum Chordata; class Aves; order Charadriiformes; family Stercorariidae; genus Stercorarius; species Stercorarius parasiticus. Next base: position 323,059 of record VWZL01002701.1, read on the forward strand.
CATTGATGAGATCCCCTCCCAGTCTTCTCTTCACCTGGCTAAACAGACCCAGGGCTATCAGCCCTTCTTCATCAGAGAGATGCTCCAGTCCCTTGATCATCTTTGTAACCTTCCGCTGGACTCTCTCCAGCAGTTCCCTGTCCTTCTTGAGCTGGGGAGCCCAGAACTGGACCCAGTACTCCAGATGTGGCCTCACCAGGGCAGGGCAGAGGGGGAGCGTGACTCCCTGGACCTGCTGGCCACTCTCTTTTTAATGCACCCCAGAAGACCACTGGCCTTCTTGGCTGCAAGGGCACATTGCTGGCTCATAACCCATTGTACCTTTCTGCGCCAAAGTGGTCTCTTTGCATGAAATGAAGTTGTTGCTGAAGCATTTTCACAGCAGCAGTGCCTGCTTCTCCAGCAGCAGTGGGGAGCCCCAGTGTTTCTCCCTGCGCCTGCAATGGAACCAACCTCAAACAGCCAGCAAAAGTATAAAAAAAAGCCTATCATCACTCTCTTTGTTTAGGTTGGGGTTTTTACTGGAGCTTAAGGCACCCCAAATCTGTCACATTTCAGTGGAATTTGTGTGTCTGATTCCCTTCAGCTCCTCTGACAGTCCTCTGCTCCATTCCCCCTGCAGCCAGCTCTCAGCAGCTGTAAGCCTTTCATCTAACTCGGCAATTAACTCACTATTAGCACGATTTCCCATAAGATCTCATCCTGCATCAAGCTCCTGACAGAAAACGGTATTATAATACTTTATAGCTGCCAAGATAAAATGATTCACAGCATCTTTGGACTATATCTCACCCTTCTGTAGCACATATAATAAAGTTATTACAGAAGTCTTTAAAATAGGAGCATATCTGTTTAAAATATGTTTGCAAATAAGCAGATCTTACCAACAAAATAAGCCTTGTGCAGAAAAGTCTAGCCTTGTAGATTTAAAGCAACATCGCTTAGAGCTTACTAACATACCTCTCCAAAAATCTCTCCTGCATCATCTGGGCTGGCTGGCTGCAGGGGGACTTTTCCAGAGCCCGCCCCGCAGAGGATGACCAGATTTTGGGTGCTTTGCTGTGGGGTGTAGGAGGCAGAGCGGAAAACCCAGCGAGAAGCGACAGTCATTAAATGCTCTGTTAATGAACTGCTCGGCCGCCCGCTCCTACCGCCAGCCGCGCTTGCGGGTGTGCAGCCCTGAGTGTTTCTGCAGAGTGCTCCCAAAGAGAAGAAATTCAGGCAGGGAAGACCAAAGACACCCACTCTCATGCCTCATTATAGCCTTCCTTTGGCACCAGGCATATTTACTGCTACCGCACTTTATGTCAGATACTAATCAGGCAGTAGCTAGGTTTAAAACCAGATCCTCTCCCAGCTCTTCCATCACCCGTGCCTATGGGTTGTTTTCTCCCTAATGAGCAGTGCTTTAGTATCACCTGTGGGTCTTTTCATCACAGATAACGAAAGGAACATCCCCGCTTGCTGAGATGGGTCAGCAGTGAAAGCTCACCAGCTGATGCTCTGCTCTCCCAATTTACTTCTACAATCAACATGTCGGGTCTTTGCCCCCAGGGTCCTCATCAGCTGGGGCCAATTTGTGGAGGGTGGGGGAAAGAAATTCCTTCTCCCTTCCAGTATCCAGACCTCATAGGTTATGTACTTTTCTTTATCGGCCATCACCCATCCCAAAGGTTTAGAGGACAATCACCTCTCTTGGCCAGAGCTGGGCAAGCCACTTGCCTGCATTGCCTACGCTGTCCCTGCCAGGCCACCTCGGCGTGTCGGTCTTAGAGGGACGGCGCACAGTGAGGTGGGAACGGATAGTGCTAATGGAGCTAAGCCCTGGTTGGGATTTTGTTGTCAGTAAAGCACTGAACCCAGGCTGGGAACCCACCTGATGCACTGCCTGAAAAACAACTATTCTCACGTAGTCATCGTAGGAGAGAATTACCCGCTTCGCAGGGACGTGGTTTTCATGGCTTTTGCTGGGATATTATCCAGATTTCGTAATCAAACGATCCTGACATAGTTGATCTTGCTCACTGAAGTCTGTGGCTCCCCACAAATATGAGCAGCAGATCGTGGTCTCTTTCTCCAGTGTTTCTGTACATATTCTCGAAGGACTGAGGACAACAAGCGAGGGCTTTGTGAGCCACTCCCATGGTCTGAGGACAAAAAGGACTTTTCCATCCCTGGCGTGAGTTAGGTGTGAGCCTGGCAGAGCAGTTTCCTCCAGTTCTGTGCTCTCTGTCCATAACTGAGTCTACCACACAAGAATACAGAGCGAGTGAACACCAAGTGGGAAGAGTTTGGAAGGGGAAAAATGCCTGCGCCTGGCTAAAGTCAACAGCACCCATTCAAAAATGGGTGACCAGGCAGGGTCACATCCAGCACCGCTTCCCGCACACCGCCGGGAAAAGGCTCCCAGTTTGCTTTACTGGCAGAAGAGTGTTTAGAAAATCTTCAAAAGTTGGTGACAGCAAAATGGGCTGTTAGCCGAGGGGTTTTCTCACAGTTATTCTTGCCCTGCTCTCCATTAACACGCCTCCCTCCCGGAGCAGGGTTAACAATTCCTTCGTACGGGTTGACATTTTCCAATCTTCATAAGTTGCTCCCTGTAGGCAGGATGCCAGGAACAGTTAGATTTCCTCCCTAAAGTGACTTGTCACCGAAAGAGCAACTAGGGCAACAGGCAGTCAAGAGACTTACCACTTACAATTACCACATCTTCCCTCCTATTTCTGTATCTAAAGCCGTCTGGATCAATCTAGCTCTCTCTGACTTGCTCTCTCCCTGGATTTCCCATGATAGCATCCCTATTGCACTGCAAATGTTTTCAGCCACAGGTAGCAACTAATAACTAAAAAGGGTATTTCTACCCATATATTGGGTACATCATATATTTATACTACATACGCAGGACATATTTTGCTTGTATTGAGTGATCTTATTTGACGGCACATAATACCTGTCCTCTGCTGTGCTAAACTCTTGCTCTCGTGTTCAGTATCACCGGGGAACATGAAACACTGAGTGCAGCACAGTGTTTTCCTAACGCTTTCCCACTTGTTGAAAATAACCTGCGGGCAGTTACAAAGATGCTGACCTTACAACTGTTTCATACACACACTTTAAAGTGACTTCAGCAGAGTTTTTCGTGTTTTACACTGAGGCCAAAAAGAGATTTTTGCTCTTCTGAGAGTGGAAGGATGCAAGAACATCCTTCCATGTGGGAAAGAAGGAGGAGGAGCAGCAACTCTCCTCTCCCATGAGCAGCAAGCCCAGTGCCCCCACAGAGCAGCAGGTTCAGCAGACTGATGTCTTTCCAATGTCTGCTGCACAAGAAAATCCCTGCCCATCTCCAGGAGGCTGAAGAAGAGCCTGAGAGCACCAATTTCTGCAGTTTGGGCAATCTGATGCTTTCCTCTGGGGACACTGCTGCCTGGAAATCACGTAGCTTTGGTCCACTTCTCTCGCCGCAGCAGTACCTCCCCATGTCTGTGATTAATCATGTAACATTCATGCAGTTAAATTTATTTTATGTGCCGAACCACCTTTATAAAGTGCTCTTTGGTGTCAGGTAGAATATCAGCAACCTATTTTAGAACAGCAACAATGCAGGTTCTTTTTCTTTGTTATTTTTGCTATAATAAAAAAACGCACACATGCTTGAAATATTTATTCTAATGGTTCTTCAGATTGGCTACAACAGTTGTTTAAAAAAACGGAAGAGAGAACAACTTTCAGTCCTTGTAACCCATCCCAAGTGTTAGAAGAAATACAGGTCTAGATGAGAATTGATTTGTAATTTCCCTTATTCGCCGAAAATTTTCATATACTTAGCTGAAGTGACCTAGATATTAGTCCTAAATTCTTCTACAATTTGCTTTTGGAGCTGAAAAATACCTGGAGAGTGTCCACAGAACACCAGCCCCTACGGGTGTTTAAGATGAGTTACACTGGACGTAAAAGCTTTAACACAATAATCTTTCAGAATATGGAAGCCAAGATAGACATAACAGAGAGGAGATAGATAGGCAAAATAAAGAAAAAAAAATAAATGACACCAGGCAGTGCCCCAGGGTGCTGGTTGAGTGTCTTTGCATTCCTTTTGAATTTTTTTCCTTTTTAAGCAAAAGGCTTTTTTTTTTTTTTTTTCCTAAATCCAAGCAGGGCGGTATTCTTTATAGGACTTCATTTCAAGGAAAAGGAAAAAGCCGAGAAGAATGGAAAATCTTCAGTGACAGAAGTCGAGAGACATACAAACACGCAAGGACTGTGAGATCTGATCATGCCTCACAGCCCCACGAAATCAGCTTCACCTGCAGCTCCTGACACCACTGCTGGTTCCTGCTTTAAGGGAGACGCAAACAAGAGAAAGGGAGGAAGAGTTATGAAAGGACTGAAAGGTTCTCAAGGGATGGGGAAACTGGGGGGGTTGGTGTTTGTGTGAGTGCGAAGACATCCACAGGTGTTGCAAAACCTTCCAAAATTTGGGAAAACCTGAATACCGAGCATCAGGTTTAAACCAATGCCCATGAGGGCACAGGTCAAGGGCTCTGAGCCATCAGCAGGACGGTTTCCACGGGCTTGAGCAGCAGCTGGAGCCAGGCTCGTCATCATTAATAAGTTCACAGTGCTGAACTTAAGGTGCATCATGCCTTACAGCGCCTGGAAAGTCTCTTTTCTTCCTTCCATCTACAATTTTATTGCAGTGAAAAATGACTGTGATACTTCAGATATAATTGCACCTTTCAACAGGTATTTAGTGGATTGTGTAGATTATAGCACCGTGTAATGGAGTGCCCACACAAGAGGGAAGCACTCACAAATATTATTCTTCAGTACCCATACAAGCCTAGAATATTTTAAGCTCACATACTCTTCTGTACTGATTAATCCTTCATTACAAATTGGTGGGTAACGCTGACAATTAGTTACTTCAAATCCATTTTATTTCCTTCAATTTAGACAGTTAAATATAAATACAAAGTTAGATAATTACACTCCAATTGGGAGATGTACTATAAACAAATGAGATACAGTGCCTAAGTTGATTAGTAAATCTGCATAAAGCTTTTTTTAAATGCAAATATTTTTTCATTACTGTGTAATTATTCATTAAACGCCATCTGTTAAGAGTCAAGTTAAAAAAATGTGAAAAAGTGTAGGATAACAACCAAAGTCAGCTCGTTTCAAAATAATTTCCTTCAAAGGGTTCTCTGAAAATAAATACGTTTCATTCAAGCCAGTGAAACTTGTCACACAAATCTGAGGGGGAGAGAGGATAATGTTTGCTGAAGGTTTCGTTGTGAAAACAAAAATATTTCCATTTCCAAATACCGTTTTCGTGTTGGTTTTTGAGAATCAAACACAACATTTTACCTGAACTCTCCTAGAGCACAGCGATATTTAAGCTTTTAGCAAGTTTATGGGAAAGCAGAACTCACCACTTCTTTGTGTGAAAAATTTCCCGGACTTTCACTGTCAATTATTTCTCGTTCTAATTTCAAAAGTGAAATTAATTGGATTCAACACATTTGACTGCTTTTTCCATACGGAATAGGACTGCAATGGGGTTTGGCAGACCGCAGAGATGCTGCTATTGGAAATCCTCTCATTAACTGATGAGGTAGGAAAACGCAAGGGCGCGTTGCTCACCCAGAGGAATTTGTATCTGTACGTTTGAACACTCTTTAAATAGCAGAATCCTTCCCGCAAGGGGCATGCCTGCTCCTCAGGTGCTGGGGGGAGGCTGCAGCTGAGGGACTGAAAGCTTCTTCGTCTGGTTATCCAGCAGAAACATCGCAGAACTGGGAATGATCCAGATCCCCTGCTCCTTCTCGAGGCTGCGCTGTCACCTCCCCGCTGCCGCTCTGGCATCTGCGTCAGCCGCTGCCACTTTCCTTAGGAAAGCCAGGAGCTTGGGACATGGTTAATCCAGCCGCGTTTTTCCGCCTGCCTGCCAGTTAAGCAGCAAGGGTTGCCATACATAAACATTTTTTCAGAAATCTGATGTTATTCCCTACTGCCAATTAGGTTTAGCATAAGCATTTTTTCCCAGCTCTTTTTCCACTCCGTGGAAAAGCCTGATATTTTTCTTCCTCAGCCCAGCTGAAAAGTCAGCAAGCTGAGTGATTTGCGGAACGGAAAGTTGAAAAAAAGCGTGGATACGGCAAAAAATTTGGTTTTAACTTTTTAAATGGAAGCAAAAGGTTTGCTTCCACGTGCCCAAGTCAAAGCCTTTAATTCGGATTCGTTAAACTGAATCAAAACTCTGCCTTGCAGTCTGGTTTGACACAAGAGGCCCACGACATCTCAATGTTGTTTCTCTGGACTCATCATGGTTCATAGATGCCAAGCTGATTTCGCTGTGGTTGCTCCTCTTCAGGTCCAGGAAATAAATCATATTAAACCTCAGTTTTGTAATGTTACCCTCCCTGGCAAGTTATGGCAGCCACAAGGAAAGGGTAGAGGCGCAGGAAGGAGGGGAGTTGCTTTGCATCGTTGATAAGAGAAGAACCAGTGGTTTTCAAACCAGTTTGCCTGCTAAGCCCATATTACACTGGAGATAATATTGAGGGCTTCTCCCCCATTTTGAACCATTTGCCGTGCCTTCCAAAGCCTGTTTTATTCTACAGGACTGGAAAAATTTCCTTGCACGTCTGCATTGCACAAACCACTTGGGTGTGTATCAGTCCTTATCCAAAATGCTCTTTGAAATACCACTCTTATTGAATTCTAATGGCAGTCTATGCCTACACAGTTCATTAAATATTGCATGATTACCTCGGCTACGGAGTATCTTGAGGCTGATAAATTTCAGATAAGAAGCTGAATAAAATACACACTTATAATTAAACTAACTAAATTAACTCTAAAGCTTGTAACGTATCTTATCTAGTACTTATTGCACTTAAAATCTTGACTAGAACAACATGGGCCACACAAATATAAAACTCTTTCTGTTAAAGACATAATTGCTGTTTAGGAAGCTTGTTCACGTCTATGGACGGATACCAATTTTTTAAGAATTAGAGTACTACAGAAATCCATGACTCTGTATATAAGTTCAGACTGTCGGGGCAATAAATAAACTAGAAGCACGAGAATGCAACAGCTTCCTTTCTTAGGATAGGAACAATGTGCTTTCCTTCGGGCATTTCTTAGGCATAAGAGGTCAAACTCTTAAAAGGGGTCTCAGCCTAGCCTTCAAATTTGGGTTTCTCTTTACTTTCATATCCCTGAATGCATTTACAGCTAAAAAGTAGAGCATCTCACCAAGTTCTGTTTTTGTTCTCTTCTTGAGGGACACGGTTGATGACCAAGTGGCTGCCCCAGTTCCAGAGCCATGAATTTCTCCCCTGCTCCAGGCTCCAAACAAAGATCACCCCCAGCTAAACCACCACATAGTGATGATTAGTTATTCGGGTAGCAAAGGTATACTGGAAAGAAACCATTGTGTCCTACTATGTGAGTTCATTGAGACTTCTGCAATCAGGTTTGCCATGGCTTATTGTGGCCTAACGAGGTTTAAAATAGGCAGGAAGGATTCAGATTAGTCTCAGAAGGTTGTGATGATCTGGTGGTCAGGGTGCTTTAATTACGCTTTGTATGGGTACAGCATAATAATGGGACACGGCTTATTTGAGCTTGTACAACATACACTAGATTGGAAGGACACAAGAGATGTGAGCTGAGACACGTACACATAATTTTTCCCTGGAAAATGAAAAGATTGAGGGATCTTTGCAGACACATGTTGAAGATTTTCAATTATCAACAAGTAAAGTAAAAATTGATTGAAGGAAACCCTTTAGGCTGGCAGACAATTTTCTGAGAAAGATGTGTTGGAAGTTGGTGAAGGCTTTAAATCAGACACTTACAGGGACTGGTTGTCACTCATCTTTCTTTTCAATTCCATTGAGAGACAATAGTGGTGCGGGAATCCAGTACAGAGAAATGTCTCCACAGCTCTGGAAAGTGTGACAACCTGTTAATGTTTCAGGCTTTGCAAGTCAGTGAAGACCAACCCCTACACCCATAAGCAGACTTTTTGTATGGCTTCTACCTTATTTCCCTTTACAGCAGACTAACTTTATCTACTGTTCAGCTATTTCCTGGTCAATCACATCATAGACTACTCAGTAACAAAATGTCTTTACGGTTTCATGCAGAATTGATTACTCCATGTGCTGGTTTATCTGCTTTAGGATGGCTGGGATCACATATATCTTGATGCCCTGTGATACCTCATACCAGTAAAGGTCACGGGACACTCATCCTTGAGATCATTGGTACTCTGTTGGACTCTCAGCTCTATCCAGACCTGCTATACTCTGTCTTCAGCAAGAAGCAGAAGAACAGTGATTGTGCTGATCAAAGAGATCCCGTACTATATGCTGTCAATGTATAAAGGACAGCATCACACAATGACGTAAATCTGAAATGCAAACATCTCTTTTGTGGTTAGCATCAATCACAGCTTTTCAGCCTTTTTTTAATGAATGATTGACTGGTTGCAAACTAACTGTTCGGTTTACTTTTTCATTTTATTTGGTATAAATATAGCTAAGGGCCATGCTTATAGTTTCATGATGCATGGTCTGCCAGTTTGGGAAGTACTCACAAGTAGCCCTTCCCAAGGAAGGCAACCAAACACAGTTATTTTTACCTATTTGGGAAGCTTTTCTCTGTTTGTTGAAAAGCTTAACAAGGGTTAATTAAAAGCCCTCAGAGCCTTTCCTCTAGTCTTTCCATAAATCTTTCTACTAACTTCAACAAGCTTAGGATCAGGCCTTAAACACTGTGTGCCATAGGGATGGAAGTCTAAAGCAAATAACGAAAAGAGGATAGAATTGACATGAATGAGAAATAATACTGATTGTGGAAGAAAGAATGACCTAAAATATCAAAACCCCAGTAGACTTCTATCTTGACACCTCCTACCCACACTGCAAGTAACAACAAGACACATAAGTAATAGTCTTTTCTATCTAATCTTGCCAGAATTGCTCAAGAAATATCTTTTTGAGGGATTAACTGTTCCTGAACAGTTTCTTCAGTGTATTAGTTGAGAAAGCCTTTTTTCTTGTCATGTCTTTCTCACCTATGAGATTTTTCTTTGGAAAAAAACCCCACAACCTTAACCCAGAAACCGTAGTTTTTCAGACCCTATTAGAAAACACCAGATTCTGCTTGTCTCTTTTATCTTGCTGTATTGAGGAAACAAGTAACGCTGCCACACTCATCTGGAAACTAAACGCTCAGGGCTAACAGACTCAGCAAACTTGGAAGGCATAGCTTCAGAGAAAACAGAACAAGGATGCTGTTCTTGTTTAAAAAACCCAACCGAACTCTTTCAACATACATTCAGTAAATCACGGAAGGAGAACTTAATAATGAGGGCTTCCTCTGTTAGAGACAGCAGCAGATAAACAGAGTGATTTCTGTAGCTGCAGTGCCTGGTTGCAGTCAGGAGAGATCCCAAGTGAACCAAGTACGTAGCTAGAACTTATTTTGCTAGCACAGTTGCAAGTTTGAGCAGATCATTGCTTTTGTAAGGTATGTCACAATTCCCAGTTCCTCCTTTTCAAAGCCCATACCCACCTGTATCTACAGGTGCTCACAGAAACTCATTACTTCTTAGAATTCATGCTCCTTTAATACACAAATAGGTGAAATCCTTCTCTTAACGTGTTTTGGAGTTAATATGATACATCTGATCCAGGAGATATCGAAATGATACGTTTTATGTCATTCTGAAAATCGGATTATCAGAAAATGCCTCCTTGGCTTTCCATATGCAAAGTACAGCATCTTGCAATGGGGTAATAAAAATATTGAGGAAATGAGACGTAACGCTTTGTTACCAGAACCCCTTGGAAGATTTAAAGTTCAGTTTGGAAATATATCACCTCTTAGAACTTTTATTGCAGGTCCTGCGCTTTTTTCACCCATGTTATAATTCAGCTTTCTACGGTTAAAGTCATCTAATGTAGTGCTTAATAAAGTTGCATAGCAAGTGATCTCATCCTTTGGTGGATAAAGGTAATATCCTGGAATATTCATGGATATTATCTGTCTCTCTCTCTCTCTCTCTCTCTCTCTCTCTAGTAATTTGCCAAGAAAGATACAGAAGCAAGAGTTATTATCATGCTCAGGAAAGAAATAGCTATATTTCTATTAGGAGAGAGAGACATTTATAGCCAGGGACACCATCCACATGAGAATATCCACAAAGGGATGGTTTACACACTGATACCCTTTGCCACCACAGAATAGACCATTTTATTTAGTGCCAGTAAACCACACAAACCCATTGCTCAAATTTGTTGTGGGTTAAGCCCTCATGGGGTCTTACAAAGGCAAAATGACTTTTGAAGAACATACATGTAAAAATCAGAGCATTACTCTGAGATACTGTCATCGCATGTTTGTGTTCACAGTGCTATCCACTTGTGCCATCACTTTTATCAGTCTGGAGAAAAGAAGGCTCCGAGGAGACCTTATAGTGGCCTACCAGTATCTTAAGGGGGCCTACAAGAAAGCTGGTGAGGGACTTTTTAGGATGTCAGGTAACGGTAGGACTAAAGGGAATGGATTAAAACTAGAGATGGGTCAATTCAGACTGGACGTTAGGAAGAAGTTCTTCACCATGAGGGTGGTGAGACACTGGAACAGGTAGCCCAGAGGGGTGGTGGAAACCCCATCCCTGGAAGCTTTTAAGGCCAGGCTGGATGGGGCTCTGAGCAACCTGGTCTAGTGGGAGATGTCCCTGCCCAGGGCAGGGGGGTTGGAACTAGATGATCTTTAAGGTCCCTTCCAACCCTAACAATTCTATGATTCTATGATTACAGACCCATATTTTCAGTGATGCGTGACTTGTCAGAAAAAATTATTTTAAAGCTGAGATTTAGCAGTGCAGTTCTCATCCTGTGAGGCTTATAAAGAAAAAAAAAACCACAACCCAAACCATACTTTAAAATAAACGTATTGATTTTAGCTGATGCATGACTCTGCAGATAAATATGAGCTTTTATCCTGCTTTGGGAATCCTGGGAATATATGGCTTAATTGTCCCTGCTGCTAAGGGAGGTGGGCTGCCTCTAGAATTACACTTTCAATTTATTAGACCAAGGAAGCTGCTTGTTGATACAGCACCCGAGTTTGCTTCAGCATTGCTTTATCATCTCCTCCAGGTGCCATAACCCATCAAGGCTTTTTAAGGTGGTTTTTACTTGCCCCTCAGATGGGCAAAATCTTCTGAGATTTCCTCTGGAAGTCATGCCAGTGACCACATGGAATTTGTGAGCAGAAATTTTCCAGCCTTTTGGAATCAAAGATTCAGATTTTCCACCCTTTCGATCATCTTGCCATCTTCGAGTAATGCATAGGGAAAACAATTTACACAGATGTGAAAAGCGGTTGGTACCACACTCTCCAACCGAGAAGCAGATAAGGAGGCAGGCTGAGTGCCTGTAAATTGGCAGCAGACTGCAGGCTGTGACATGTAGGGTGGCTTCAGGCAGGCTCTTTGCTCTTGGACGGCCCCACTGTGACAGGGTGGGCGCGGGAGTCGCACCCAGAGCGTTGTCAAGGTGCCCTCAGCCATGGCAAGACCTCCCCAGGCCAAAGGCAACTGTGCAGTCATTGCACTTACTCCAATACAGCAGTTTGCATACACGCCACGCACACAAACACGCTTGCTTTTCCTCTCCTAGCTCTTAAATTATTAAACAGAATTCAAACCAGCAGCTTAATTCCCTATCTGCTAAGCAGACAGGTATTACTAAACAGGATCTTCTGGCCTGACATGTGGATTAAGAGGACTAAAATGCATGTTGCATATGCAAAACAGGCCTTCCCGCAGCACACGCCATATCCTGCTCCCAGGGTGGGTCCGTTTCTCCTTTGGCAGCCCAAAAGTCTGCTTTGGCAGGCAGCAGTTGACCTCCACCGAGCAAGGAGAACACGTTAGGGTCATGACCGGAAGAAGAGGCCACAGCTGGAACAATATTATTTGCGGGATTTTGAGTGGTCTCCTTGAAACCATAAATGAGGCCTTTAGCTGGTCTTGAGAGTAGATCCTTCAGCGCTAGGAGCCAGAGGACAGGCTTACTCAGACATCCCAAAGCACCTCTTTCACCCCAAATGTTCAGCATCAGTACTGCTTCTCGCTGCCTCAAAATCCAGACAGCATGTGTCCACATGTGCCACTTTTATGGAGAACTTGAGCTCTCTTGTCTGACTCCTTCCAAGGTGTTTCCAAACATCACCGTGCATTGACCACCAAGTGCCAGGTTCCTCCAGAGCACGAGCATGGTCAGCAAGGTGGCTCTTACTCCTGGCTCTTCAGAAAAAATACCTCGCCGAGAGAGTGCAGGCATCCTCTTGTCTAAGAGAGCATCCAAGTTGGTAGCTAGATCTGAAATGCTGCTTCAAAAGGTCTTTTATCTGAAAGGGGTCACTGACACTTGAATCTCTGCCCTGCCAATGTGCGTTAGAGGTTGTCCTGAGGAGCAGGCATGCAGTTTATGCTAATTGGATTTTTTATTCTCGGCGTGTGCTCTCCAATATAACTCATTGTCATGCTCTTTCCTTCCCTTAAGATAACACCAAAGAAAAGTCAGACTGTCAGATGTTAAAAGAGTCTACTGAGAAAAAAATAAGGAAAGTATCGGAGTTTCAAGTTTTGGTTGCTTCCCTCCACTAACTTGCAAGAAAGGTTAGAAGAAAATAAATTCAAAATCCACTGTGACCTTACGTCACTGGTATCAAAGAGGGCGAGAAGGCTATGTATAGAGGGGAGAAATTATGAAATCCAAAATGGCAACATTGCAGAGGATATGTATTAAGACAATCTCAATTTCTCTGCATTTAGAGCCATTTTTGAAAACATTGTTTAAAGAAAATGTACCTAGAAGAGAAAAAAAGCTTCAGTATCGTCTAACTGTAGGGCTGCAGGGACACTGCTGGTGTCTCCAGGCATGGAGATACCCCTGGCTGCAGTGCTTCCTCACCTCCCAGGGTCTGGAGGTAGAGGATGAACAACTCCTTGAAACTAATTGAATTATACCGACGTAAGATGAAAAGGGAATAGATCTTCTTTTTTTAGCAATAATTAGATTTTTTTTTCTTTTTACATAAGAGAAAACATCATTGTCAGGAACGTGAAAACACTTTTTGAGCTTTCTGTCCAAATCCTTGGGGGGTTCAGCTTTCCCACAAATAACGAAAGCGGGGACTTTCTGTGACAATGTAACCTATCTAAAACTTGCGATGAAGAGTGGAAGATCCTCAGCACTGTCAAAAGAAATCAGCCAGCAACTCCTTTAATTTTTCTTTCTTTATAGCTACCAGATCAATGAGATACTCATGAATGCGGAGGAAATTCTTACATGAATACCTCTAAAGCATTATCATTTCCAGAGCTTGCCAAGAAAACGCAGGTGTTCCTCGAGCCCCGAGTAATAACAACCCAGGGCTCCTGGGTCTGGATGACAGGTATTCATGAGAAAAGGAAGTAATCTTTCTGCGTGGGAGATAATTGCAGGTGATGTTTATTATGCCTAGGGTTGATCAAAATCAAATAGTGATTAAGGACAGAGACAAAACTTCATCACTTTCTTCTTTTCTGCTTTGTAATTAGATTTTGCAGCTAGACTCTCAACTACCAGGTGAAATTTAATATAAGAAAAGTCAAAGATGTTCTAGCATATTATGATATAAAGGATATAACAGATCACTTCAGGGTCTCTGTCCTCACTTGCTCCCTCCACAAATCTTAAATCTTCTTGTGTGGTTGTTATTTTCTTTCCTCGTGGCTGCTCTGAACCTTTAACAGAAGAGTGTTTTAAAAAGACAAATGGATTAGCTAGTAAACGTGGAAATAATTTATATGAATGTGGATTAAAGTCACTTTTTCCATTGTAGGAAAAAACTCATTTGAGACTGGTCATGAGATGTCCTTGGTAAAAATAAACTGAAGCTGTCCCCGTTTGTTTACAGCTAATAATCGCACAGTACTACTGTGAACTGGGTAGTTTTCCAAATTGTTCCATCAGCGGCTTGCTGATCTTGGACGACAGTTTGGCTCTGTCTCTCAGCATGAGTTTTACATAAGTTTTCTTTCATTATGAGTAACCCTCCTAGAGTACGCTGACTGATAAGAGCACAGGAGAAAGCAGCCAATACTTGTTATTTCATTGTTTGGGTTTATTTTAAACATGCACTGCATGAAAAAAAATAAATTAAATGAGATGACAAGGCAGAGTTATAGTTGACTGAAAGGTTATGACTTTTTTAGAGGAGTTTTATCATGCTCTACACTAGTGGAGAGATGAGTTGTCAACCTATTGAACACAGGCTGCAGTCAGCTATGTATCTTGGAAAAATATTAAACTCTCTATCAAAAGCAGAGCTTGGCACTCTTCTGGTCAAGCTACTTAATGAAAGGAAGACAAATCCTGGTGGTTTTTTCCTGTGTTTGTAGGAGGAGAGTGGCAGTATGTTGTTTTGGCTGTGCATACTCTGTTAACTGCTTCTTTTTTAACGCGAGACTTCTTAGACTCAAAAAGGGTAGACGGATATGATGCCCTGCGTTTTGGTGGGAGTTTCCAAAACGGTTTTTGCTTTGAAATTAGTCATTTACTGAACTCTTGGAAATTTAACTCCTGTTTCTTCTTGTCTGATAATGTCAACCTAGAGAAAAATAAACCAGTTTTTGTACCTGTCATATTGCCTTGCTCTCGTTCATCCCTTCTGTAAGCCTGCTTCACATCAAGACTATCAGGAAAACAAGATCTTGTTAAATGTATGAATGCTTTGCCACTGATGTCACCAAGAGAGGATTCAGACCACCCTTCATTTTTGTGGCTGAGACCTTACCTACAAAGGCAGTATGCATGGCTCAGTCATCTCAGTCATCCTCAGTCTTGGCTCATGATGAGAACAGGAGGAAAAAAAATAAACAGGGGTTTAAAACCCTACATCAAGCGATTCATTATTTCCTGAGGAGCAGAGTAGTCCTTCCAAAAAACGCCAATACATTCAAAGCTTCCTTCATCGTTATGCAATTTTGAAGAGGTGGTCTTCTAAACAGTGTGAGACATTGCTAATCAATCAAGAGCAGTATCTTTTATTGACTATGCACATAGACGATATTTTGTAAGCTAAATGAAATTATGCAAGATGAAATTAAAGAGATTAGTGTGATACAGTAGTTTAACTCCAGGCAAGTTAAACTAGTGCTTGATCCGTAGCTTTCTGATCCATGCACCCACACGCATTGCTGTATGCGTTTGCCCAACAGAAATGCAAAAGGATTTTTCTTAATTCTTCAGCGATATTCCTGTCCAACTTGGTACGCTAGTAGCACGTTTATCGCCTTGCATTTTCATTTTGCTTCAATTCATTTACAGTCCTGCAGAGCATTCTCACTTCTGGACTCCACTACCTCTGTGAGCTCTTGTAGGCCAGAGACACCTCCTGATGCTCCAGGCAGGCTGCAGCACCTGCATATATCAGCCACAGGAGCCCACTCACACACTCACCAATTAGTTTTGCATTTGTGTTGTTTCTGGAACATGCTCTGCTCTCGGCTTCAGGAGAGCCACTGCACGTGATATCCAATAAAATGAATGTTGTGTTTGGTCCCAGCTGTAGAAAGCCACCGGTGAAACAACAGATGGGATATCTCAGGGATACGGTCCTGTTTGGTGTCAATAAAGGATCATAGAAGAAGCTCTTATGGTTTATCATGATCTTAAGAATCTGATACAAGAAGGAAGATTTTTTTCAAATGGGGACTGGTGTTCCATCTGCCTTGATTACAAAGAAAATGCCAGTTCAGCTGCATTTGTGGTAGTTTCATGTGACACAGTCTGTCTAAGAACCTGCTGGTTGCGGTTGATGGTCAAATGATTGTTTTCAATTAACACAGAAACCAAGTATGTTTAGTAATCACCTCCTTTTTGCCACCATTTTGATTGTAAATTGTTGACTGAGATTCACAGGTTCTAACTAAAAACTTCTAAGCTAATAACATTTGAAAAAGAAAAGGCTGAACTGAAAGCAAGGGCATGCCGTACCTCATTAACAGTGCTTCCCGAACTACAGGCCTGGAAAAAACATACCTATTTTAAAAAGGCTGCCTGGGCTTATCGAAGGGATTGCATAATTCCTTCATTAGCATGGTAAGCCAGTTAAAGCAGTAATTAAAATTACACTTTCGAAGTCCTTAAAGTTAACAGACCTGTAGAAAACCTTCCAGTGAAAAGAACACTTATAAAAGCCTTATCAATACATAACAAATCCAAAGGAATCACAAACTCAGAAGAGCTGTTACAGGGAAATAACTTAAGCCTTTAATAGACTGCTTTGCAATGAGTCTCTTAATCTCTTACAGATCTATGAATTGAATGTTACCTTTCCTGAGCTGGAATGGCATTAATAAGCTTTCCGTTATATTTAAAATCAGGTGGAGAATTTGCAGGTGATACGCAATTGGTTGAGCTCCGAAGTCTCCAGTTCCAGTACAATAAGGGGACCAAAGAAAGCTGAGTAAAAAATACATAGGATCACGTAAATTAAAAATATTTTTAAACTCAAACTCTTCTGCCCTGCCTGAGGCAAAGATCCAAATACCCTTCGTTAATAAAGCAGATGTATTTGGTTAGATCATCCCCATATGTATAATAACCTCCTCCCCTGCAGAACTTATTAGAAAGAGCAGAAATGGTACCCTGCTCAATAGAAAAACCAAGATGTAGAAATCATTTCTTTCAATCACGAGATGACGCTTTTAATAATGGACATTTCATGCAAAGGAGTGAATAGATACGAATATCCACGTAAAATTGCTGCACTGGAAGCTGTTATAAAAAATAAAATACCTAGCTAATTGCTAAATGGAAGTTTATGAGTGTGTGCTCATGTATGACTTTTTATAGAGAAACAGGCGCTGCCATCTACGTATCATTTTGAAAGCCTTCTGTTGCAAGCCTCTATTTTCGTCTTTGCTGAGTGAGAAGGAGCCAGCTCAGTTCAAAACAAGAGGAAACTGAAATCCTGCAAGTCTAAAAAGAGCAAATGTGACAAAAGTGATTTCTGCGCTGACATTTTGAGGAACTACAGGATAAAGAGAACAAATTCTGCCTGGAAGAGCGTAGATGTGAGAGATATCACTTGGTTATCAGAATACGGGATCAATATAAAATGCAGTATCTGGCAAATTCAGTCCTGCCTTTCCCCCACAAACATCAGGAATGATTTTTTTTTACCTGTCTTCAGACACCCAAGAATATTTTGGGTCTTTTAATTAGTGACTGTCTTTCTTCTTCCTCTAAAATATATTCCCTGCTTTTCAAATATCCAAGGCTTTTCCCATGACAGTTTAAATCCCAGAGTGACTGTCACGTCTTAGGTGGCCTTATGAGCAGGGCACTAGAGGCCACTCCTAAGCTTAATGAGGTGATTTCCCTGAACAAACGCCTTTCCAGTTGCATTGCCTCCTCACTTGGACATGGGTCTCTAAATCTTGTCAGGCACTTTTGAAGTCACCTGCGCAAGCACAGACTTCTCAGGGCAAAGCTTTCCTCCAACATATAAATAGATGTATCTAAGACGACGTGCCTTTGGATTTGTTGGAGGCCTCTAGGACTCCTACTGCAAATTAACCAAGATGATCACAACTCTCTAAAGTTAATGATGGAAGACAAAGAAAGGCACAGCTCGTGCCTTAAACAGTCATGAAGACAAAGCCATCCCCATTAGCCGTAAACCCGTGCTGGACCTCTGCCAGCCATAAGTCTGAAACGCAGCCCTACCTGAGGTCAGGTTGCTACATCAACGTGCAAGGGAGCTCCGCTTTTCTGAGGGACCACGCCACATCCACATGGAGAGCCTGGAAAAGGAAAGGCCATCGCCATCAGCTGTGACATTTGAGCTCTTGTCAAGACAGTCTCAATATTCGATAAGAGTCCTCGTTACGTCTCCTCATGGGAGAAGCCCTCGTGGGTACTCACGGAGCCCCTTTTACGCGCACATCAGTTTGCTTTCATCCTTGTGACAACACTGACAGGAAAACAAGAGTAACTCAGAGCAATAATAACAGTTTTTTAAATTCAGGTGATATTTGATTGGCATGTTTTCAAGTGAATAACATCAGAATAGCTGTGCAGCTTGCAAATAACGATGGCATCATCTAAGTACACTTTCAAATGCATGAATTCCTTTTCCCCAATTTTCCAAAGGCGATTCTCATTCGGCTGGTGCAAGCAGCATACTAGACAATGTTCCAACAGCTTCTGGAGGCTGGAAATCAGCCTTTCTAGAAATACCTTCCAAAGTTTGGGTCAGAAAGGGTGTTGGGGTGCGGTGAATAATTCTAACCTCTGCAGATGTGTACGCAAGATGAATGGTGAAAGAGCTGATGGGAAAATTCATTTCCCCTCTCTGAAAGTACTGATAGTATTCTAAAGGCTTCAATATTATGGATATACTAACTTAATCCTGTTTTAAATAGGGGTTTTTTTGGTTTGTTTGATTTTAGTTTTGCAACTTCTCTCAAAGAAAACGATGTTAATTTTCAGGTTAGTTATTCTTTTATTTCATTTGCGTGTAAGAAAGAGGTGAGGAACAAAAACAGGCTGAGAACGAAAAAAAAAATCAGAAAACAAAACTAAGTCTTTTACATCTTTTAAAAAATTAAAATAGAACTAATTATTGTTTGCTAATAAATATATTTTTTGTGAGAAATGGGAAGTGCACTTAAAACCTATTGACCAAGCTTTTCTTTGAGCCCTCCTTGTTGTCTTTGTAGGTAAACCAAATAAAGCAGGTACATATAGCTCAATATGAAGGTGAAGTGTGACTCAATATCTGCATCACTGATGATACTGATACGGAGTGATTCCAAAATATAGACTGTGAAGCAAAGCCCATGCTGGAATATGTCATTTTACATCCTGCATTTGCAAGAATAACACAGAGAGACCAAGTTATTCTCCTACTCACACCAAGTGACTGAGCTTGCTCATCCACTAATTGGTCCCCAGGAAGAAAGCTCTCACCTGGTTCAAAAGCAGCCCAGGGAAAGGGAGAGCTGTGCCTTCCACCTACACACACATCCACCCACAAAAGCCCCTGACTCAAAGTTTCACATGGTTTGCTGCAGCTGCTGGCTTCATTTGATTTCCTCGGCTGCCCTAAGAGCCCTTGAAAATCCATCTGGGAGGCAGAGGTGCCAGAAGCATCAACCGTCAGCCTTAAGAGCTGATGTTTCTCTAATTCCATGAAGCAAACTGACAGTGACAACCTGAGCATGGATAACTCACCTGGTGGGCAGCACTGCTGTGGTTGTCACGGCCCCCAAAGCAGTGGCTCATGAGAAACCATCTGGCTGGCCAGTAGCCCCCAGTTAGCCCCAGTGTACCACGAAGTATTCACTGCGTGCAACTCATGGTGCCTACCCGAGAGCAAGGAAATGGGCAAGAAGTCACTGATACTAGATTTTTGGGGCTGGGAAGAGGTGGGGCTGAAGTAAAAGAAATTTTGGTCAGTGAAGGTGACAGAGAAGGTGTAGCAGCAACGTCTGCACCATGACAACCTGACAGCCAGGGCCTGAGAGGGATGGGGCTGCAGCTCCTGTCTTCACCAAGCCATCTAGGCAAGGTTTTGCATGGTACGGGGCCGAAGATGGATCAAAGTCAACTCACATGAGTGCTTTAAAGAGGTTCCTTGTCCCTTCTCTTCTTGATACTCTGTCCTGGCACAGCAACCGAAGGCTTGGATCACTTTCCATGCAGTGACTCAAAAGTTGTGATTTTGCAGATGCAGAGGAAAAAGTGTTCTCCACTGCTTCTGACACTGTTAATGGCGCAATGAACTACCAGTGCCAGCTGCCCTGTTAAGTCTGTCTGCCATCCTGACAGAGTATGTAGACATTACCCAAGTCATTACTCATGTTATCCATACCATACATATATGGTGAAATTCTGACAGCTGAAGTCAGTGAGACTTCACCCTCGATCCAGCAGAATGATGATTTCATGAGCCATTGTCTTACTCACGTAACAGAGGATAACACTTCGGTTTTTTTCCAATGTGACACTTGACCTTCAAATAATCAGATTAAAGACACTGCTGTTACTAAAGTTTAGTTTAATCGAGAATAAAGTGAAACAACCCGGTTCTACAGTTTGTGAATGTATTGCAAAATCTCCAAAGAGCCGTGAAGCAAAAAGTAAAGGCTGATGGAGGCAAGAGGAAATACCCATGGGCTGTCTGCAGGCGCACTGGCTTCCCAGGGAAAATTGGTTGTCTTCGAACTGGCTAAGACACAGATAAAGGAGAAACAATCTCTTCCCTGTGTCAATACTCCTGTTATTAAAGTCCTGCAAAGGTTATACATTGCTGATCAAAGCAGGAAGACGAGACGACAGGAGAAGGAAAGTGCAGTGAAAGCGTGAAACTGAGATCCCAAAATTTGACAGAGAAAGGCTGGAGAGCTACAGCTCTCAGTACAAAGGAAATGCATCAGACCCCAAACGCATTTTCAGGTTAGATTTTCAAGTAGTTTTCTCAGTGGCGTAAAGCCTTAAACACTGCTTTCCTATGAAATGAGTGCCTTAGATGTTTTAGCCTCAAAATAGCCTCCTGTCTAGGATATATGGGATATAACTTTGAAAATTTCATTTATCCCAAGCAGTTCTTTCATAGTCTCGTCTCAGCGGGACAAGATGCAGAGGAAGTTTTCCCCTTCATGAACGCTCCGGCAAAGACAAATCTTCTGTCCACGTGTTGTAGAATTTTTGAAATTGAAAGGTCAATCCAAAATACTTAAGATTCAATCAGCTTCATGCCCTTGTCCATTGCCAAATACAGACAAAAATGTAATAAAAATTACTACTTGGATAGTAATAAATTAACCTCTTATCTAGAGGAGTTTCATACTGTTGCAATATGCCTCCCGTTTAGTAAAATACTCATACAAATCATATTGCTGTCACGGTAAACTGGTATGCATGTGGTATTTAGGCCACAAATCCATTAGCTATAGGCCGTGGTAAAAAAGAATGGCAAGAGATTTGTGTAATCCTTCTAGAACCATCCATTTGTGCATAAAACTCATTATTTGATTAAGATAAGGCCTTTAGGCTCAGGGTTGGGGCCTTGTTGTGTACAAACACCGTGCCTTTTTCCCTGTGAGTTTATGGGGCAAAACAAAGACGGGAGAGATTTGGTGAACTGGTGTCCCCCTGGTCACGTAGGACCCAGGTGTCTTGGGTGGCAGCCAGGCCATGCTTCTTCATAGAGTCCCCTCTGCATTTAATATATCTATCTATCTAATACAATAGATATTCTGTGGTTTTGTGTGCTTGATAACAGAGCAAATGCCAAAGGAAGGCTGATCTTCTGAACCCAGACCTAGTACTGTCAGGGTTCAGTGGTGATAATTGATATTTATTAGCGGTGTTTATTAGTGGTGCTAACTCATAATGTAGTCTCTCCTTGAAATACTACAAACCAAACTTGCAGTCCCTGCCATTAGGGGCTCACAGGCAACACATTCATTTTCTCTACAGTGATAAAATATGCACAGCATATTCTTTCCTCCTGATTTGTATAAAATGAAGCTATTTGATGGATCCATCATGCTCCTTAGCTATGCATGATGAATAAATCCAGAAGCATTCAGTAAATATCCTCAGCTGCCGGGATTACCACAGGGGAATCAATTATGTAAATTACTTGGGCCTTTAGAGTTAGACATACATACTGAGACTCAAATTGCTCTAAAGAAAACTTCAGCTTTCTCCTTAAATATAGAAAGCTTTTTCACTTGATTGTGGATTTAAGCCCCTTTTAGCTGCTACATTTTTCCTGCAAACACTGAGAGTTTAGCTTTACTGATAACGATGTTTTCCTTACCCAAGAAGCTCGTACAACACAGAGCAGCTTGATAGGAAAAGGCAAAGCAATCGGTAAACCGCGAAGCACAGGACCAGAAACGCTTCATTCATTTAGGCCAACAATTACTGAATTGCATGCCAGACTTGCAGCTTTAATTTAGCTTTAATTTAGCTTTCCCACACCGATACAACTGGTAGTAGCACCCTACCAAACTCGGGGAGGCGGGGGAAGGGCTAGGTGGAGGGAGGGGAGATTTCAGGTCTTGGAGGATGGAGCTCAGACACCACACAGAGGAGACAGTGGGTCTCCTCTTGACAGTCTTGCAGCTCTCCACTCTTCTATGCTGCTCCACTCCCTGGTAAAGGGATCCGGCAGAGCCAGTCCACAGTCCTGCTGGCCCCTCCTGCCCTTCAAGATACGTCCACCATTACCCTTTGTCTGCTGTTTCCTCCACATCGGCTCCACATTGGACCCCTCACGACAAGTCCACTGCAACACCTATCCCATGCCACCCCCTAATCTGACCATTCACATTCCATCACTGCTTCACTGAACTGTCTCCTTTCCTGTTATTTCCCATTTATCCATCTGTTTGAGAGAATACTCCTTTCCTGACTGTCACCCCTAACCATTTATCTCCAGATGCAAATTTCCTCCCTCCCTGTCCACCTAGGCTTGACGCTGATGCCAGACCCTCTGTCACACTAGGGAATTACTCACGAGGAGAGCTTTTGAATCCAGGAGACACCACAGCTTGCTAAAGGGAAACCAGCACGCTGCCTCAGGAAACCACCCTGATAAACCCATAGCCTCCTGTGTTGTAAGGCAAGACGAATGGCTAAATTACCTGATGCATGTGCTGCTGGGCTTTGACTGATTTGTGCAGCTGGGGGCCTTGCAGGATTGATTTGAGCCAAGGAGGAGGCTGAGAGTGGGAAGGAGGAGCCAGGTATCACCTCGACACCAAGGGAGTATGAGATTCCCCTCCATCACTGTCACAGAGTACCTGCCTCCCATTAAGTCACCAGGCTCTCCCTTCCTTTTTCCCTCTCCTTCCTAGTCTCCCAGCAAGTCTTGTCACATCGCAATGTGCGCTGGCAGCCCAGAACCCCCCGCACCCTTGGCTGCATCCCCAGCAGCGTGACCAGCAGGGTGGTGGT
>VWZL01002701.1:346353-379835 GCA_013396915.1 Stercorarius parasiticus
CTGCCCAGGGCAGGGGGTTGGAACTGGATGGTCTTTAAGGTCCCTTCCATCCCAAACTATTCTCTGATTCTGTGATCTTAAGAAACTTCCCAGTTTTTCTTCTCAGTGCCTCTCAACTCACATGGCCTCTTCCTGGCAGCCTGCATCTGTCTTTGCTTGCTGAGCTGGTGTCATGCTAAGTACTGTAACATGGACATCCCACTCAGGCTGCTGATGCTAGGACACCTTTATCAGCCAGGACTGTTGCTTCCTGCCCAAAAAGGAAACTTGTTGATGTTCTGGTGCCACGCAGCAAGATCTGCATCTTCTCTCCCATCTCCTTAGCCTATTTCTCCCAAGAGGGTAAAGGGGCCCTCTTACTTAGTGAAGGGGTCACCTTTAGGCTTTTCTCATGTGGCTTTGGGTCCCTGCCTCGGGAAGAGACCAGACACTGAAGTCCTACTCCTCATCCACCCAGCATGAGGACTCGTGTGTTCTGGAGAGAGGGAGCTGACAGAGCTCATGGACAGACCTGGGCTCTGCTCCCTGAGCTGCTCCTCCTCTGCTGGGTATGTGTGGAGGACCCGGGTCCCCAGCTAAATTGTCCTGGAGAGTCACAGCCGCCTTTGATGACAGTCTTCTGACTTAAAAATGAAACCCCTTTGCTACCAGCCCTTTAAAGCCTGGTGTAAGAGAACAAAAATGGAAGAGAAGGGGCCTTCCTACAAGACGCAAAGCTGTGACACCGCGTGGGGTGGCAGCTCTGCTGCTGAGCGGATGAGCCCGAGTGTCTGCAATGAAGAGCTGCTGTAAATTGAGCGTTGCAGGGCTCTGGCGAGGGCTGCAAGCGGGGGAAAAATCCGCCTGAGCGTGGAGCTCTCGCGCACGTGCAGAGGCTCTTAGCGAGTCACAACAACTGTGCTGCAGGGTATCTTTTTGCCTTCTTATTGTGCGGGGATTAAGGCTTGGCTGCCCTGATGCAAGGGAACGCTGCCCCGATTGCTCACAACCTCTCAGCATCCCCAGTAAAAACAGTTTTAAAGAGACAGGAAGGGCAACCAGAAAACTGTTCTTTAAAACAAACAATTTTAACACTTAATTCCTAGCAACGCAGGCTCATTCCCATTTCCTTTGCCAAGCTGCTGCTTGGTTTCGGTCTCCCAGGGTGCTCACCCTCATAGGGAGGGAGACTTCGGCTGGAGAAGTGAAGGCTGTTGAGGGAGAGAAAGCCCGAGTGAAGAGTGAGACGGGCAGCACGTTGCTGTCTCTGCCCCTCACCTGCTCTGTGGCCTCGGGCACCTTACAGCGGCATTTGGGGCTTTGGTTTCCCTGCTTCGAAAGGAGGAGGGGAGACAATCATTTTCCTCCTACGCATGGTGCTTGAAGACACAGGGCTGCAATGGGCTAAACTAGAGCAGTAAAGCCATTCCAGTAGCCTAACGGCAGCTCCGGAGAGGTGGCAGAATACATCCATTTCCCCCCATCTTTTTGAGCACAGCTGATGATGAGAAAAGAAAGCCCCTGCCCTGGCTGAGAGCAAGCAGCGACTGTGAAAGTGATGCACCGAAATGTAGGAAACACACAGGAGTGCAGGAATTCGGTTACCCGGCTGTTTGCAAATTAATGCCTAAATCAATTAAATGAAAGCATGGGATTTCTCTTGAGGAAAGTCTAGTCACAGTCGCAAGGAGAAGGGGAGGGGTTGTGGAGTGGGGATGACATAATCACGTTTGCGAATCACCAGCAGTGTGCACGCTTTAATCCATTAATGGGGTTTTTATCTGTGATCATAAAAAGCAGGTTACATTCAGCCTGGAAGGGAGTGAGGGTTGGAGGAGAGGGGAGGGGAGGGAAAGAGCAAGAGAGAGAGAGAGAGAGAGAGAGAAAGCAAGAGAGAAAGGGAGCACAATTCACCCGGTGAATTGCTTGCGAGCTTGGGGCTGATAATTAGGGATCTCAGGAGAGCAGTTTCTCAGAATAACCTGCTCTCCTTCGACTGGACCGAATGGAGACAGTGGTTCAGTCCTGCTGATATTTTTTAAGCCCTCCTCGCAGTTTGACGGGCATTCCCAGCGCTTTTGTGCACGTCTCCGAAAGCGTTGACGTGGAAAGGAGCAGCGAGGAGGGGGAGGTTGGAGGAGAAAAAAAAAAAAACCAACCTGCATCTCTTCTAAAAATACTGAGGGCATGCAAGAGTGCGAGCAGGCTGGGGAGGAGGGCGAGGTGAGCGCGCCTCGCACCATGTTCCCCGGGTGCCGGCGCGGCGCAGTTTCGGAGATGTCCCTCCTGTGACTGGACGCACCATGAGCATCTGGGAGGTGATCCTGGCTTTCGTGGTGGTGGTGCTGATGCTCGTGGCCCTCCTGGCCAACGTGCTGGTGCTGCTGTGCTTCCTGTACAGCGCCGACATCCGCAAGCAGGTCCCGGGATTGTTCATCCTCAACCTCACCTTCTGCAACCTGTTGATGACTGTTTCGAACATGCCCCTGACCTTGGCTGGGATCATTTACAAGAGTCAACCAGGAGGAGATCAGATCTGCCACATTGTGGGCTTCCTGGAGACTTTTCTCACCACGAACTCCATGTTGAGCATGGCAGCTTTGAGCATTGACAGGTGGATTGCCGTGGTCTTCCCTCTAAGTTATCACTCCAAAATGAGGTACAGAGATGCTGCGCTCATCCTGAGCTACACGTGGTTACACTCGGTGTCCTTCCCGATAGTGGCAGCTTCTCTCTCCTGGGTGGGTTTCCATCACCTCTATGCCTCCTGCACCCTGTACAACAAGAGACCAGAGGATAGGACACAGTTTGTGATTTTCACTGGGGTCTTTCACGCCCTCAGCTTCCTCCTCTCCCTTATAGTCCTGTGTTTCACGTACCTAAAAGTGCTGAAGGTGGCACGGTTTCACTGTAAGCGGATTGACGTGATCACTATGCAGACCCTGGTGCTGCTTGTGGACATCCATCCCAGGTAAGGTGCCTGTGGGGTCAGCGAGGGAGACTATTCACCGCAGAGGAAGCCAGGACGGTTTCAGTGTTATGTTAAATAGAGTCTGTTCTGTATCACAGCAGGGGATGGGGAGGGGGAGAAAACAAGCATCCTTCTCGCCAGTTTCTATTCTGCATGCTTCTTTTTACTTCTGTTTATTTTCCCGGTTGTAGAAGCAACTCTTTTTTTGTTATGCTTAAGGGGTTGTTTTGGGAGGGAGAGCAAAGAAGCAGGCGGTTTTGGCTGAGCATGCACTTCCCTTGGAGACAGTGATCAGCTCACTGCCCTTTGTCTCAGAAGGTGGATTTAGGGGCCGATAGATCTGCATTGTTTGACACCGTCAGCCCAAAACATTGCCGGATGCCTGAGAGGGAGCCGGCTGAGCCTGCACATGTCCCTTCCCTCGGAGTTCAGAACTGAATCTGGGCGCTGCGTGCCGTCCCTTCGCCCGGCGGTTTCCCTATGGCTGTGCTCGCTGTAACTTTATCTTTCCTGAAAGCAGAACCGTACGGGAATAACATCTGCAAAATGCATACGCTTGGATGCCTATACTTAAATCCGAGTGGGAGAGACTTCAGTAGCAGTGTTAGTGTGACAAGCAAGGGATGTATGAAGTTCATTCCAATTGAGAGTCTTTAAGGAAGCACCTTGTGCCTAGACACAGGAGGAGAAAAGTCTCCGGGGGCTGGGAGGATAATGGGCTTGACGGCAAGAACCAAACGGGTATGAATGTGTGCTGGGATGCTGTGCAAAAGACTCACGTCAGGGATTATGCACAAACTATAAATCTTGCCCGAATAGGCTGTGTCTGGATCTGGAAGGGATGCAGATTTGGCTGGAGGAGGGAGGGTGGGAGAGTTTTCCCTGGGTGAGCAAGGGGAGCATGGCGGTAAAGCTGAAGGAGAGAAAGCCTTCCTGGATGGAAGCCCAAGGGCAGAGATCCTGGCGAGGAGCTGAGGAAGGTGCCCGGTGCCGGGGGGAGGAGGAATCCAGGGTGTGCTGTGAGTACGCTGTGGCTCTGCCCACGAGAAGTGGAGAGGAGGGAACGGAGAGGACCAAAACAGGCACGGCTGGAAGGACGTGGGACCGGGCTGGTGAGAAGGGAACAGCAGGACAAGCCAGAGGGAACCTGCGCAGCTGAAGCAGGACGGAGCGGGACAGGGTGGACGATGGATCAGCAAGTCCTGGCTGAGGGCTGAGAGGCTCTGATGAGCTGGGGTGGAGGGGGCTGAGACCCAGCTGTGACCAGGATGGGGTGGCAGAGCCAAGGAGGGAGCTGTGGAAAGGGGAAAACAGAGGCACTGGTCACAGCGTGGAGAGAAATCAGCCTGGTTTGCTCAGAGGAGTTAGTTTGGCTTCGGGCTTAGTGTGGCTGGAGCAGGTGATTGGAAAAGGAAGAATCTGATGTATTTGCCTGGAAAAAAAAGGAGAAAATGGCTTGGTGGGGTAGGGTGAGGGGCTGTGGGGGATGTGTGCGCTGCTTGGGAGACAGTCAGAGACGGGATCTCAGGGTTCAGGCTGTCTCTGTCAGAGACTGAAGGGAAGGCAAATGTCTTTCAGAAAAACCTGGCAGCGCAGGGAAGTGTCTGATACGGGGGAATAAATCTGCCTGGAAGAGAGGAGAGCCGAGAGCAGTGGAAGAGGGCAGCCCCATGCCAGACATCCCACCCGACCCCCCCCTTGCTGTCCCTCGCTCCGCAAGCCGGAGGCGAAGACCGGCTCTCTCCGTTTGCAACCAGCCAGGAGCAGAGCTGTGGGACTGAGAGCACATGTGGCTGTCCTCAAAAAAGGGTCATATTTTGGGGATTCCTAAGCCTGAGGCAAATAAGTCTGACAGGATCAGGGCAGGACAGCACACCGTTAGAGGGACAGAAGCGTTTGCTCAAAATTCTCCAGTTAAGCAGTTTGATCTGTCTCCTGACCAAGAATGCGGAGCAGAACTTCAGGCAAGTCCCGTTAGTGTTCTTGAGAAACACACGTATAAATCTTCCCTTATCCACCAAGACACGTAGAGGGAAAAACACCCTTCTGCCCTACGTGCCGTCTGGCTGCTAAACTGTGCCTCGACTGGTCTTAGTTCCTGCACGCACCATGAGACGCGGTGGTTACTCCCAGGGCAAGTGCCACAGACCCACTGGGGCTGTTTGAAATAGCAATCGTTGTGCCTCATGCTTAAAGCATGCCTGGACTGCACAGCAAATCTTAGAGAAAGGGCAAAAAATCCCAACGGTATTTTTCCTCCTCTGCATTTTTTTGCTGGTCTCGGTTAATTTGAGGGTGTTTCTGCCTTTTGTAATCGCTCACTGAGGGGTGGGTTCAATGGGGCTGTGGGAATGAGACCTCCTTTCTTCAGAGGAGACAGCTGTATCGGCACTTTGCTGCGAGTAACTTGTATTGCTAACCATTGTCTCTTGCGTCAGTTTATTCTAATGCCTCTTGCTAAGAAAGGAGAGTTTTAGCTTCTTTTCTAGACTACAGAAATGGTGGCTGATTTGACCTACGGTGGTGCTGCCTTAACTGGTGACAGCTACCGCCGCTGCAAGGGTCGGACCTCGGCTTGCCTTCCCTGCTGTGAGAGCTGCACAAAGGCTGCAGGTCTCCTGGAGCAGTCAGAGACATTCATAAAGCGCTGACATAAAAAAAGGCATCATTTGAATTATATAAGTGGTACGTATATAGGCAATTTCAGTGTTTACTATAGGCCCTAAGAGCACAGACATGGATGCTGGGAGAACGCACACGAGAGCACCAAATTTGTAATCCCACTTTGGACTACCCTGAGTTTTCCGGCTGTTTGCACGGTCCAGTTTCAACACTGAGAAATGTGTACGGACAATTTTCCGCTTCCCGTGACTCAGAATCCACCCGCAAGGGGGGGTCTAGTGACAGGCGTTATGACAGATGGCTTTATTACCTGTGACTTGGAAAAACACCAGTGATCTTCTGAAGATCATTTAAGACAAGTACAAAGGAAACCTCTAAATACCATGCAAAATCGTGTGAGTGTTTGGGGCGCATGTCCTTTCAAGTTAGTTTAGGCATTTTTACTGGATACTGCTTTTCCTTGACTTTGTTCTTAAGACCAAGGTATCTTAGGTATTGTGAGAGGTTTGGGCAAGACTTCACTTAAGTGCTTAACCCGTGTGTTTCTTCACCCAGATTATCTATACTATCTTTTTGGTGTACCCAGCTTTACAGATCTTAAGGTCCAGTATCTCACGAACTTTGTTTAAAATACCAACCCTTTGAGGGGGTATATCTCAGATTTTCCAGGATATGAAAACCTTTAAATGAAAGCTTAGTCAATAATCCAGTTCTATTACTTGTGTCACTACTGGAACTCGCATATATGTTCTTATCTTAGTGCATGAAAGTGCGTGCAAAAGCAAAATACCCATCTGTGTACATTGTCTATATGAAGGAATGAGATAAGACACTTTCCTCTGTGATGTGGTATTTATTAGCTACATCTGGAAAGGCTGAAAAAAGGAAATTGGATGAAGTCTATCTGGACTTCCCAAGTCATGTGTGAGCTCCAGGAGTCAAAGGCAGCTCTGTATGTGCTGGTAGAGAAAGGATATAATTGGGGAAACTGTTAGAGACAAAAAATACACCACCCTCTACACCCTAACAACACCCTAAATGAATCTACTTTGGAGATTTCATTTCCTATATTGCCATGTGCCTGGGATACTATGAATTTAATAACACAGGTCTTAAGCGAAGCTGTTGAACCTCTAAGATGATCTGTCTGCACCTAAAAATACCCCAAGTTCTCCAGCTCTTGCAGAACTGAAAGCACACAGGTTCCCTTGGAAAGGTGGATTTTTTTTTTCTCCTTCTCAGCTGTCATTTCTCGCTGCAAATAACTCAGACATAGAACATGTAACACTTTTAGATGTCTTTTCCTTCTACTTAGGCATATTCTTTAAGAGCGAGATGATTTGTTATTTCAAGCAGAAGAAGCTTTTCCTGCAGTATTTTCTTCATTTTCCCACCTTGGTAGCTGCTCTGGGGACTGGCAGTGTACGACCATGTATAAAACGGATCAAAGGAAACACGTTTTCTTTAACACAATGAAAAGGTAACATAAGAACTCGCTGCCACAGGGGTCACCGAAGCACACTGAGATCATCAGGATGTAGCACGTCTTTAGAGGATGATCAAACATTTGCAGTTACAGCAAACAATGTAAGGGTACGGCCGTAAACCTCACAGCTATTAACATATAAGAGTGTGGAACCTTTCAGTAAATCGTCAGTTGCAAATTTACAATAAAAACAGAGAGACCAATGCCAAGTGGTTACAAAATGCAGCACATGGGCCAGACCATTCCGTTTGCCTGAGACATGTCTTTGCTCTACCATGAGACCTGTGCAACGACTCAACACCTAGCAGCGTGGCTGTGTGCGTAGAGTGGGACTTCAGGACTGCAGTCGGGCTTTGGTTTTGCTCTTTCCCAAAGGGCATAACTCAGGTACAGGTTGTCCTGGGGTTCTGGGAGATACAACCAGTGCTGCCCATCCAACCTACCTGCCTCGAGAAGACAGTGACTCATCCACTTCCCTCAAAATGCACAGTGAGCACAGGACTTACACAAGCAAATAGAGGATCATAGAATAGTTTGGGTTGGAAGGGATCTTTAAAGCCCATCTAGTCCAACCCCCTTGCCATAAGCAAGGACATCTTCAACCACATCAGGCTGCTCAGAGCCCCGTCCACTCTGACCTTGAATGTTCACCCCGTCCACCCTGACCTTGAATGGTCTATGCCCGGGGATGGGGCATAGACCACCTCTCTGGGCAACCTGTTCCAGTGCCTCACCACCTTCATAGTAAAAAATTTCTTCTTTATATCTAGTCTAAATCTACCCTCTTTTAGTTTAAAGCCATTTCCCCTTGTCCTATCACAACAGCCCTGCTAAAATATTTGTCCCCATCTTATGGGCCCCCTTTAAATATTGAAAGGCTGCAATAAGGCCTCCCCGGAGAAGGATGATGGGTTTTCATATCATCACTCTTTTGGCAAGCAAATGTGCTGATTTCAAAAGGGGATTTCCTGCAGTGGAAGTGTGGTCTCAGCCCTGGTAGCCTGGTGAGACCACCGCCGGGAAACTCAAAGGAGAAGCTCTTGTCCTAAAACGATACAGGTAGGAAAAAAAATCAGGGTGTGAATAATATGCATCTGTTTAGTTGGGGACGAGTCTGGTTTGAGGCGAGGAGTCAGAATATCACAGGGCTGTGGGTTTGTTATACAATTCCCGGCTTTGCAGAACGTTTGGAATGGTGTCCGTGCAGAGCTGCTGAAAGATTTATGGGCACGGGGTTCGCAGCTATGGGATACAGTGATTGTTCCTGTGTTGGGCTGAATGTTCAGAACATGTTTTTTCCCGGTGTGGTTTTATTGTGCTTTATTGCTTATCTCGCTGTGAAGTTTCTCCTCGCTAAGACAGCGGTGTTAGATAGTGTTGTTTCTAGGGAAGTAGCATGCTGCCTATCCCGCTCTGGATATTTTCCAAATCTCTGAATATCATGAGGCAAAGTCTGGTCTGCAAATACAGCTCACAGCGATTCAAAAAGGAGCTGCAACTGAATTCAAGGCTGAATTCCACCAATTTGACTATATATAAATAGATATAATGGGGGGGTGTGTGCATATAAATATATAAACGTGTATTTCTCAGTAATTGATTTTGGAGGGTAAGAAAGATGATCATGCAATGCATTAATACTTGGTATTGTCCCATATAAATGCCGTGCACCTGGTATTGGCTTATGTGAACACAGCACTTAGTGGACCGATTGATTTCCAGCATTCCATGAGTAAAGCCATTAAAATCTGCTACCTGATGTTATGATTCATGTTCTTGTTTGTGTTGAATGTCACACAGCGTAAGAGAGCGTTGTCTAGAAGAACAAAAGAGACGGAGGCAGCGAGCAACAAAGAAAATAAGTACCTTTATTGGTACTTTTATACTTTGTTTTGCACCTTATGTAATTACAAGGTAAGTGCAAACCTCCTTACTGGAAAAGTCTACTGAGATGCACTTTTAACTCAGAGAAGTAGGACACGATGAACCAGAAAATGATTCAAGTCTCCTGCGAACATTTTGTGCACCGTTTCCCCTCCTATGACAGAGATTGCATTTACTGGGCTAGCAAAGTTGTGTAAAATGTCACGGCACTTAACCGACACAGCCCTTGATGCAGCCCCTGGGCCGGACTCTGTTCAGTCAGCCCAGTCGATATGTTGGTGGCGTGACAGTAATTTAGGAAGTCATTCTACAGGATTTTGCAGGATTTTTTCAGGTCAAGTAGTCACCTACTGCTCAGATAGCCTCCCCGGTTCAGGGGTGATCTGCTGGGCAGGACACTCGTCTGAACAAGTCAGACTGTAAAAGGCTGGTCAACAAGATCCAACTGAGGTGAGAACATGGTCCGCAGACTTAAATGATAGTTTTGTCTGACTGGATAGAGTTTATTAGTCATAAACATCAAATATCAAAGCTGTTCTGGCTCATAGCTAAAAAAAATTCTTGTGATTTATGGTCAACTGTCTGTCTATCTGCCAGCTTATCTTTGGAAATGGCTCCTGTGGGAAACACAAAATTGCTCCTATGAAACGTAAAGTATTAGAAAGTGAGTATATCCAGAAAAGTGTTATCTAGTCGTTGAAGGAAATATACAACTTGCATTTCTCATTAAAAGACTCTGGAAAAACTGAAATGCTGCTATGCAGAACAGAAAAAAATAAGTTTTTTAAAGTATCTCCTATTCCAGTGCTATCAAATAGAAATTACTGGGGCTGACTTCAGTCACGCTCAGATCCATCATCAAAAAAATCATTGAAAAAGCTGAATTAAGACTCAATATAAGTCGGCGTGTAGCCATCCCCAGGTTTTTCCAATTCAGTATAATATCCTTAATTTCTATTTCTAACAGGGCAATTCACAAGAAAGCCTTGTAGTCTCTTGGTAAAAATGGAAACTTGTATGTCCCATTGATTTTGTGTTCATGATAATAATAGCCAATTGACTCATGCTCTTTATTTGTAACAAAGTTGCAAGTACATTTGTAACAGGGTTACTAGATTTACCTTCACTTTCACTTAGTAGTCACAAGACGACACTCCTTGCCACACACTCTAGAAGGGTATGAAAGGATTTATAATTATGGACGTCTAGCCTCCGTTCTCGGGCTATGAAACGTTAAAGTATTTGTCTCACTGCAAGTGGTTAAATTTCATTTTACGCTGGGTCTCTGAACTTACTGAAAATTGTCACAGTCACAGAATAGCTCCGTCCTGAGTGATGCCGCGGGCTCTAACCAGGACTGTCAGAAGTATTTTTGTGCTCCTCCACAGACACCTCAGCCCCGGCACCACCTCCCCACCTCCTCTTAACTCCGTGGCGTCCCAGTTTGTGTCCCAGCAGCCTTAAGGTACAGAAGAGCGGTTAGAAAAATCCTGAGCCTCCTCCCTTTAGTCCACACCAGGATGAGTTAAATGTTCCCCTGCGTCTTCAGTCAGTTGAAGACTAAGAGCTTTGGCACAGAGAGCGACCATGAGAAGAGTCAAGATGTAGGTTTCTGAATGCATGAAGAAGGCATGAAGGGTCAGGCACTGGCCAGATGGGGTAAGGTGGGGTAAAGGCTGTCACTTTCCTGGCCTTTTCAGTTCTGAGAGGTCTGGGGGAATCCCTGCACGACAGGAGACGGGGAATTCCCTCTTTAGCTACTTGAGCGACCTTGCTGGACACTACACTGCATGGATAGGTACTCGAGGACGGGCGTTACTGCGCCTCCCACATACGGCTGAGGGTGTTGAAGTCAAGGGGATTAGGAGGCTTTTGAACTTAATTATGTCAGTGAGGATGATTTTCTGGACTGTGTCCAGCGCTTTGCATTGGCAGGCTGGAGGCAATCAATCACAGTTCAAGGCAGCGAAGAGGGAACCGCCGATGAAGTGTATTGCTCAGCCCCTCATTTGGACAGCCAGCTCTAATCAGCAACGGGCTTAAATTAAACATGCTTTTAAGCACTTCATGAGCTGAGGCCTGCAAGCAGCAAATCACAAGCTTTTACTATAACAACATCTTTCTGCTTCCGCACTAAAAACAGTCATCTCCAGCAATTCCATGAAGCAGGGAAGGAGTTGTAATTATAACCCCAGACAGATAAATTCTTCTCTGGGTAAACCAGAGTTTTTCAGATTACATTAAAGTAAAAATCAGATTAAGCACCTCTTTTATCAAGAAAACACACTTCTAATTAGTTCAGTGACTGACCTTAAGTAGTATATTAGTAGAATGTGATTCTTCTTAATTCAGTGTTTCCCCTGTACCAGTATGACAGGTGTATTACCCCATATTAGACATTTCTAGGCATAGCTTCTTTCTTGGTTTCTAGAAATTCTATTAGTACACACCTCTTCTTTTGCTATATTTATCATTATGCAATTAAATAACACTGTTCAAAACCTCTTTTCTCCAAGGAGCTTTTTCATAAGAAAAATTAAAATAAGCCATACCGGTTCCTAATATTCATTTCCAACTCCAGGCGTTTCATACTGAAATGCAGAACTTTGCTCATGTAAGTTAATAAGCGCTGTCAATGTGTGAGGAAATTGGCCTTTAATTAAAAACCCTAAAGTAATATTGGAAAGAAGTTCATAGCCCCAAGCCCTCAGGTTACGGAGGAGGATGGTGGAACAGGCAGAAGAATATTAAAATTCTCTTGTATCTTCTCTGGGGGACAAGGGATAAACAAATTGTGGTTTTGGACTGGTTGCCTGCCCTCTGCATGCAGATCCTGCTCGTGTAGACAAGCAGAATTCCTCTGCAAGTTATATTCTTGCCTGTCCGTGCATACAAATCCATGATTTTCCTATGCAATCTCAGATTGACATATTAGAAGAAAGTGGCTTTCTAGTCTTCGTCAAAAGCCTCAGCTGATGTGAGGTAGAGGTATTTTCCTCCGGGATAGAAAAACCTTTTGGTACAAGCCAGACAGCTCTGGGGAACGGCGACGGCTAAAAGCAATGGTCTGCAAGATTTGCTACAAGAGATGTGCAAGATGAGCTACAACAGTCCAAAGGTCTGCTTGCTCCCTTACAGAAGCTGGCCGGTTGTAATACGTGCACCACTTAAGAGGCAAAACTGGCTGAGGGGAAATCAGCTAATGACCACTGCGATGCCTTTTTGGTATCGGGAAGAAATTATTACTATAGGGCTTTTTCACTAGCAAGACAGCACTCAAAAGAGTCAGTCTGCCAAGCAACAAAGTGAAAATAAAGTAAAATCAATGTCAAGATAAAACTCGTGGTCAGCTTATTCATATCACTAACGCAAAAGAAACAACTCGGGTATAATTCTGGTACTATGGGACTTGTGTGGGGAAAACCAAATCAGAATTAGACACAAGCAGAACTCTTAGGCATGCAAGCTTAAAGATCTGATCCAAAACCTTGGGGGAAGGACCGAATTTCTTCTTGTGAGAACTTTGTCATCTCCCAGCTCCAAAATGCAGTGCCAGCTGTGTTTCACTCCTGAACGACAAGACATTTCAGCCTGTTTGAGACTCTGGCCTATTCAGAGTTTTCTCCATTACTCAGTTAAGTTCTCAGGTTTAAGCGGTGCCCAATGAGTATGTTGCCACTGTAGTAGCCTCCCAGCTGGATGTAAACATGTTTAGTAAAATATTTTACTGTAGCAATTAACTGCACATGTATATAAAGGGTTTTCAGTGTGTATTATCTGCATAAGAGATCAAAGTCGTAATCTTCAACATGGCATTCTCATTTGTCTACTGAACACGAAATAAAATACTCAGATAGCCACGTGAAGTGACACACACTACAGAATTATAAGTTTCTACAAATATTAACAAAATATCACAGCAAAAACAGCTTATAGCTTTGAAATAAAAAGGTGTTGAAGACCAGAGAGTAGAAGAGTGGCTTATGAAAGCAAGAGAGGGAATTATGTAGCTGAAACCGTAGAATTTAATTTACAGGTAACACTGAAATATTAATGCTCCTTCACTGAAAATGTCGTCTTTTTGGCTGAAACGTTTCACGAAAATTGAAGCTATGCATGTAATTTCCCTCATAAATTAGAAACAAAACCCTCTTTCAAAGGCAATATAGTGATGTGCCTTGAAAGACTGACATTTAATGGTTTGTACACAAAATGGAATTGCATAGCTTGGGGTTTGTCTGCAGTTCTGTATTTGCTGCTTGATGACTGCAAATGTAATTTACTATAAAAAATAATACAAAAGAATTGCAAAATGTGTAAATATCAAGGGCACTCAAGGAACGTAATAAAAAAAAAATATTTTAAATTTTGTTGATAAAAGCGTAGGCTTTTTAGTTGCTCAGTCAGTGAAGGCAAAATTAGAAAGGCTAGGCTTGCAACCCTGAAGGGTGTACTTGGTACGCTTTAAAAGGAGATTGTTAACATCTCATAGAACTGATTGACAGAGACTCAGACATAAATTTGTCATATTTTGGTCATTCAAGGCATCCACTGCATTTAATTAAACACAATCA
This sequence comes from Stercorarius parasiticus, assembly GCA_013396915.1. Classification (NCBI taxonomy): domain Eukaryota; kingdom Metazoa; phylum Chordata; class Aves; order Charadriiformes; family Stercorariidae; genus Stercorarius; species Stercorarius parasiticus. Next base: position 359,870 of record VWZL01002701.1, read on the forward strand.
AATTCACATCTGGAAAGCATTCAGTAAACCAACCAGATGAGATTCAACATGATGAAATTCCAAAGGCAAAGAAGGCACTGAATATACGAAGTGGGGAATAACAATAAGGATGGCTCATGGTAGATTACAAAGTAAATATGACTCAGCAGATGATTAATTTCCAAATAGTCAATTCTCATTTTAGAGCATATTAACGTGGGTGTCATAAGCTACATTTTATTAAACAAGAGAGAATACACCAGATGAGACCCCCTGGCAGCTTGGGGAGATGATAATTATGTCTGAGTTTCAATCCAACTTTGTAAGAACGATATCAACCATGAGTTACAAGGAGGGGTTGAAAGAACAACATTTGTTTAGTCGAGATGAAACGCAAGAGAAATGGGACAGATGGCGGTTCTTCGGTATCTCAGAGTTGCTTACAGTGATCAGATGAGCCAAGTGGCACCAGTGGAGGGGCAAGAGCAATTCCCAAGTATTGTCATGTAACGTGGGCTGGTCAACTCAAATGTCTCACACGTCTGTGAGCCCAAAGAATATCTTGGCTAGTGCCACCACCCCTAAAAGCATCACTGTACAGGTGCATCTCTCTTCCAATGGAAGTGATACACAAAGTGATCAGATTGCTAGCACAAAGCACACAAAACTATGCTCAGGATTAGAATTCCCAATACCGTGATGGCGGCTAAAGCGCCAGCACTGGTTGCAGACCCATGGTGCTAAGCCCAGCACACATATCTAGGATGAGACGGGGTTTTTGCCATGGAGTTTGGAGTCTAGGCAAGCCAGAACAGAGAGAGAAGACAAAGGCTCATAGTCAGTGGTGTAACAAATTAAGGCTCCTTAGTCCCGCTTTTGTGCTTGAATGACTGGACCATGCCATCTGCCAGCTCTATTTTAAGCAACACAATGTAGTGAAAGTTCATGGAATGAGAATAAAATGACTGAGGAAAAAAATCCTCATCTCTGAGCTGCTTGAAGTACCAACACTACTGCCATTGCTGCTGCAGGAACCACGCTTCAGAACGCTCCTTGGAAGTGGTGCTTTGTCTGAAGAACCATTAGCATTTGAAGTATTTTCCAGGCAGGTTTAAGAGCAGCTGCTGCTGAAGACAGTTTCAGCAAAGATCACATTTGCCATTGCATAGTGGGGCTCTCTAGCAGTACGTGCCGCTGTTCCTCCTCTAGAAAAATCAATAGATTCTCAACAGCTGTACAGACAGATTGAACAGAACTGCCCTTCAGTGTTGCTCAAAGCCACGGGGAAAGAAAACTTCATGGAATTATCACTATTTCACTGTCAAAAATACTCGAAGTCTCAGTACAAGTGAACTGTCTGTGCTAGTGAGGGTATGAGGAGTACTTAAAGCTCTTCCCTCTCTTCCTCCCTCCCCTAATGAGTTAAAAGTTTTGCCTTGCTGAAATTGGCGCAAATGGGTATGTTTGGCCTTTAAAATGGCTAGTTTTTAAATTCGAGATATATTATGCCATCTCTCAATGATGTATTTTCCTTCCTTGTGTGCTTCTCCTGTGACCCAGGCAAACTGTTTAAAGGCATCGAACTCTCTCTCTAGGAGCTGGACTGGCTAAGAAACCTTGATAGCACCAGTGAGGTGGTTTCTCAGATACTCCAGAGGGGACCCAGAACCCTGAGTTCAGACCAAACATTGGTTTTTTAGATAGCGAATGGTAGGGGAATATGACTCTCATGAAACCAAGCAATGACACATTTTGTCCCGAGTTCAAACTTTAGTGCTCAAAGGATGGTTTGGCATCAATACTTCATAAATTAAATTAGGCTATGCAGAAATAACTTTTTATAATACTTTTAGTTAAAGTGTGAAAGTCAACAGGTATGTAACATACCTGGCATGATTATTCTCCTTTCATTCTCTTTAGAGTTATATTAAGTCTGTGATGAACTTCAGCTGCCAGAAACATGATCTTATGACACACACTACTAGAAAAATGGACACAACAAAAGCACTAAATGAAGTAAAAAAATGAAGCGAAATATCCAATGAGCTTTACTTTCTAACAGGAGATCTTACTAGGACTAAAAACCCTAGCATAATCAGAGAAAGCAACAACACATTATCCATATGGATAAGTTTTGGTACAGACACTAAAAGTGTAATGGCTGAGGATAGGTTATGTAGGAAATGATTATGATTTTATGAGTAGATGCTGCATAGTATTTTTCATCAGCAGTGAACTTTCTGTGACATGTTGACCTGTTTACTTTGGAGTATTTATGACCCCGAACAGGGTGTTCACTAAACAGAAAAAATAGGGCTAGGTAACAGTCCTCCAGAGAGAGTGATGCCCCTTTTTCAAGTATCTTCATGGCCTGAGTAAGCCGAATGAGTTCAAAACCCAGCTCTACATCAGAGATTTGAGTCAGTTTTTTTGTCTCCAAATTGTGTATTCCAATAAAAAATAAATAGGCTCTTCTGAAGAGTATCTCATATCCTGCTGGAGCTATTCCATTTTGCACTAAATTCTTCAACATTTATTGAGGCAACACATCCAAGATCCACTTCCAGCCTCCGTAAAGGTACAGCTGAACACACAGAGCTAAGGATAACTTGAAGTTTGGAGGTCAAGACACTCTGATAGGAGCTGCGTAGTCCCATCCTTGGGAAACAAACCTCAAGTTTACATTTGCAGTCTTAGAAATGTATAGGGGGAACACTACATTCGCGTTTTCATGAGTATAGTTTTCTTTTCTTTTGTTTTCTTGCAATTGCACAGGAATAAATTTGAGTTTTGAGAGGCTTATAGTGGCTTACGTTGTGCTGTTACTCCCTGTTTTTAATATGAATATTCACTCTTTCAACCTTCCTCTTTCCACAGACTTGTTGAATTATCCTCTGTGGTCCACATCAATTCCCACTGGGGAATCATTTCCAAGTGCTTAGCTTACAGCAAAGTTGTTTCAGACCCTTTTGTGTATTCTTTGCTACGGCATCAGTACAGGAAGACATGGAAAGACATCATAAACAAGATCCTCAAAAGAAGCTCCATCAATTCCTCTGCCCTCACGAGCGAATCGCACAATCGGAATATATTGCAGCTGAACGAATGAGGAGCCTGTTATGGGACCTACAAGACATGTAAAACAATATATGGGAAACAAAAGTAACTGGCCTATCACTAGTAGCTTTTCTCAGCTGTCAGTCAAGGTTTTGGGAGGCAGTCACGGACAGGTTGTAGCCCAGCCCATGTCCCTCCAGTAGCCCACATAACACCTAAGGGAGACAGGCTGCTTTGTACCTCCTGCCTCCAACTAAGACTGTTATTGCTATGCAGTCCTGAAGGCTTCAAAAATACAAATCTCCCATTGATTTCCATCGGCAATTAGATGTGCATATAGGGTAAAAAGCTAGTCCTCAGCAGAAGGATTCGTGAAAGTAATGGGAGCAAACCGGTGCCATCGTAAGATTATTCTAAAAAGCTGCACGGGAATATTTGTGGTGGATTTTTCACTGGCTGCAGGTAAGGCTCCCTTTGATGGGGTCACCAACCTGGCTTTACAAAAACAACCCCGGCCTAGTTGCTTGAGTAGGTCTCATATAGAAAAACTCTTAATAGGAAAAGCTTAATAAAAAAATCTTTACCCAGATACTCATACAGTGCCCAACATAGCTCTCAACCACTTCTGATACAAAGTTATGTATTTTTTGAACAATCCTGTAGAACTGAATGAAGAGAAAAATCGCTTTTGAAGTATGCTACAGGTTGGATTCAGCCATATCTTCTCTAAGTAGTCTCCACAGAATCCCATTAATTTTCTCCCCGTTAAATTTCAGAAAAGTAAAAATGGTAGACAGGATGGAAAGGTCAGGATGCCTCCTGCCTACTTTCCGGTATATCTGAGCTATAAAGAGAGGAATTTTGCCCAAAGCTGCAGGACTGGGCCCTGTGCCAAGACAGAGATAAAAAAAAAAAAAATTACTATTTTTCTGAAGTGTTATTAATCGAGGGTTTTTTCATACAGATATGTTATTTAAAGGAAAAATGAGCCCAAAGCTGAGTTTAAAAGCACCGTTTCCAAAGCAAGTGGAGTGAAAATAGTAGATCCCCTCCCCACCATGAAAGTGCAGCCAATAATCTAAATCCACATCTGAACATGCAAATCTCAGGACGTTTCAATATAAATCTTTCTAGCACTAGATTGTAGCTTTGCAAAAGCTGCAAAATCTGTAACTCTGTAAAGTTATTAACATTTACCACGCATTCAGTTCATCCTGCAGCTAACATAGGTCTAAATGCCAGTAAAATTTTCAAAACCAGGACAATCCTACATGTCACATTAATTCAGACCCTGCCACAGTATCTTAATTTTTGTAAACGTTATTTAGTTCCTTGTAAGTACAGCTACAGCTGTTAGATGGCTTCATAATGGTCGTGTAGACACGTGATGCTGAAGCCATCCTCCAGTGACTCATGAAGAATTACTTTCCGTGGTAGTTTTCAGTGACTTCTCTCTCAATTCAGTGAAAATGCTATGAAAAGAGACAGTTTTTCAGTTTTCTTATTAATTAAGACATAGAATTTCAAGAGCAATAACTGCTCAGTTGTCATTTCTGTTGTTACGATTTTTAGAAATAATCAATTTCTAAACCATCTTGCATTAACAAAGCGTTGTCATCCTCATAAATTCTTAAAATTATTTTCAAACTCTCGGTTTCAAATGCTTCACATTATACTTTGATTGGCAAAAGACGTACTACCGATTCTGACCTTAGTTCTACTCGCATTATTCTCCAGTAAGTGACTTAAAGTCCGTAAGACAGCTGCAAGTTAACATCAGAAGTGAAATTAATTTTTGCTGGGTAGATCAAGAAAGTCCAGTGGCCATAAAGTATACACTTTCCTTTGTGAGGTTAAATGGCAAATACATGCCCAGATGTTGAATAATCTTGGTTAATTAGGCTTCATGCCTAATAAAAGCTGACATAACTGGCTGTATTTCCACCTCTCCTTGCTCACATTCTGACTGTCAATACCACAGTTAGAAAATACGGTCAGAACCATATTGAGAACATAAGGCCCTGAGTATTCAAAATGTGGGATTACTTTTTAGTTGCCATCTCCTGTGTCCCCCAAGCAAAGCCACCATTTGGTGCCTATAGCTCTGCAGAATCCCTGATAGCAAAGGTTAATGAGATCAATTATTATATTCCCGATCACTTATGCTAAATGGTCAATATGTCATTTTGCAAGCATTAGCATGTTCCATTTTGCAAGCTCTTTGATAGAACGGGCGTTATAGCAACTACAATTTCCTTCATACCTTGCAAAAAGTGTCCTCTGCTGAAGTTTCTGGCCAGTGGGTCAAAGCCCAGTGAGGTAACTCAGAGAGGGGCTTCACCCCAAAGTCACTGGATGGGCGGTGACACCTCAGTGGCCACTGTGGAGAGCCTTCCCTTAGCCCACGCTCTGGCATGGTACTACAGCTGCAAGGAACCATCTCAATCCATAAACTCATGTTCTCATCTGCTTTATAACTGAAAGAATTAATGTAATGAAGATCGTCAGCTACCCTGTAAATAAAATTCATCAGCTGAACTATTCATTTTAGTTATGAAACAATAGCATAACTAGGATAAAACGTAGACACAAATATAGTCACACAGTTTAAGCAAGTGTTTACAACACTGCGTTCAAAATTAGCCCTTAGCCAGATTAAATCGTCTACCTCATTTTAATCATTTTACTTTTTAGGCTTAGCATAATTTTCTCAGGTGCCATAGGTAAAACCCGGTTCAATACTTGTTTCTTAAGAAAGTCAAGTCGTTTTGGTGACTTGATTGTATCGTAATACAGGATATTAGAAAGTTGATTATTAGTGAGTTTTACAAGATAAAAAGCTCTATATCAGAATGCTATACGTTTTACTAAGACCCCTTTTATTTAAGTAAATTGCAACAGGATGATTGTTAAAGTCCACAGCTGTTGTCAACTAACACATGGGGCTGCGGCCAAAGTCAATGGGAGGTTTGTATGTCAATAAACCTAGCCCCAGAAGGATTTCAAATTTTAAACCAATTATTCAGATAGAGTAAGATAATTTCCCAGAAAAAAACACCCAAACCATTGTAAATTTAGGACTCCTAGTAAAAGATGGAGAAGAAAACAGCACTGGACTTGTCTCGTTATACTTGTGCATCACAGTCACTCAGTGGTTGATTTATGTGTCACCATGAGCAATAAATCTCCCCCCTTGTATGTGTTTAAAAATTTGTCTTTCTTTTCATGGTGCCTTTCTTCTAGAATTAAACTTATAACAGAGAATAAATATAATTTCCCCTTACTCACATCAGCTTTCTGACACGTTGTCATATTTCTACCATCTGAAGCAAGCGAGAGTTGTGAATGCCGGTGCTTGACAAACTGGCTTGGTACGCAAAATAAAAGCAACACCCGAACATTTCCTGATGACATTTTGTGAGATACTAGAAATATGATACTGTGGCTCATTAAGTGCTAGATATTCAGCTGAATTCTTATAGGCAACTGGCAAAATTTTCTAAAATGTATGTCTAAGTGATGAATGTAGATATGAGTAACTATTTGTCTGCTGAGTATTATATGTACTATACGACACTTTCACTTGAGTGAGTTGGAATAACGATGGTAAACGTCATGCACAATGCTTTATTATCTCTGATCATGAAGCGGAACTGTTCTCTTGTCTAACACAAANTTGAAAAAGTTTGTAAAGTATGGCTACAATGTGTGCCCAAAATACGGAACTGCATGTGCAAATATTGTGCAGCTGCTTCGGCAATATGCAGTTTTCTGTTTGTTGGTATCCGCGATCCATATTCAATATCTATTTCTCACACGCATGTTCAATTAACATTTTCTTCATGTCTTGTAAATTTGGCAGGCAGAACACCGGCAGATGATTAAGAGAATTTAGTCCACTATGTCATTTTGTGGATTCTGAGCTTTTTCCTCTGTTCATTTTACAGTTATTTATGTAATCTCGGAGCCCTAACTGTGAACTAGGATCCTGGGGTTTGTTACGTCTTTGAGCCAGTTTGAATGTGAAGATTTGAGTAATTGCAAAAACTATGAGAGTTTATTGAGCAAATAACAAGTACCAGGTCTTCTCCTGACATAAATCAACGTAATAGTTGGTTGTTTCACCTGAGAATCGTGTCCCATTAGATAATTACACCCAGGTTTTATAGATCTCTCCTCTAAATGTGTAGGACCCTGTTTTCATGGTATTTACAAATGGAAAGATGTAAGCAGGATTTAGTGAGTTCCTCATGTGCCTGCTTGCCATGTCAGGCAACCACATGGCTCTTCTCTAAATAATAGTAAGAAATACTCTTTGGGTAAAAGACCCCAACAACCTGTTTTCAGTAGCCCGTAATCAAACTTTCTATAACCTCTCTTATTTCTGAAAAAAATCAAATCTGGTTATTGAGAAAGCTCCGGACAAATCCTTATGAAGCCCGACGACTGCTTGCAGCAGTAGCCACGCATATCCCAACATCACACACCAGCTGAGGGTGGAAGGGACCACTGGAGGTTGTCTTGTCCAGCCCCCAAGAGGCACATCACTGCCTCTTGCTGTAGTTTACCATCTCAATTTTGCCCATGCATCTGTTTGCTCTGCTTTCAGGTCAATAATAAAACCTTCCTGGAAATTTTTTTTTTTTTTAAATAATTTTGGGAGGACATCTTAGACTTAACTTCAAAACCAGCTGCATCAGAACAATTTTCTGGGTTACAAAACTGGGGCAGAAATACATCTGAATGAAAGGCTGAGGGTCAGGAAGGTTGGGAACTGTAAACTGGCTTTACTGCTGTTGCAATGATGTGTTACCCCGGCTGCAGTGGGCTTTTCCTAGAGACCTATTTCCACTCTGAGATCTCTCCAGGTCTCTCAGACATCCTCTTACCTCAAAGAGAAAGGTAAACTTTCTGTCAAAGCCCAGTAGCAACCCCAAAGTGGTCTGAAGCTACAAGAGCAGCAGAACCTCCATAGGAGGATCCTTATTGGGTTGGGAAGACTCTAATGGGTTTCAGGTGGGCTATATGGAAACTACTGACAAATTGTTTGAATGATGAGAAACCACCTCCACCTGGATGAGCCTAACCTTAGGAGACAGTCTAATTTGTAAAGCCCTGGAGGTCTAGGTAACTTGCAGAAAGTAATTTTTTTCTTGACTTTACACGCCTAAGGTTTTGTAGTTCCCTTACCCCTCTTAATCCTAAATGCAGAAGGCTCTGAGGGCTCTGAAATATCATAGAATGGTTTGGGTTGGAAGGGACTTTAAAGACCATCTCTTTCCATCCCCCTGCCCTGGGCAGGGACACCTCCCACCACACCAGGTTGCTCCAAGCCCCGTCCAGCCTGGCCTTGAACACCTCGAGGGATGGGGCAGCCACAGCTTCTCTGGGCAACCTGGGCCAGGGGCTCATCGCCCTCAGAGTGAAAAATTTCTTCCTAATATCTAATCTAGATCTCCCCTCTTTCAGTTTAAAACTGTTACCCCTTGTCCTATCATTACAGTCCCTGATCCAGAGTCCCTCCCCATCTCTCCTACAGGCCCCCTTTAGGGACTGGAAGGGGCTCTAAGGTCTCCCTGGAGCTTTCTCTTCTCCAGGCTGAACAACCCAAACACGTGCAGTGAATATCTTTGAAACAACCCTTTGGAAATTAGTTGCTTTTCACTAGTTAGAGCTGTCTTCTCCCCACATTAAATGTTCTTGTGATTAAATGAAGCCTAAAAGAGAAGCCAGAGACTTCACACCTATTTCAGCTCATACTTACTTGACTCTAAAAATCACTAAATATTTCAGCACATCACATTCAGCACAGAAAGCTCAGTTAGATCCTGATGGTCACTTTGTGTTTGCTTCAGTGGGTAGTCCTGGATACTTAGGGCTAAGCATAGGCTTATGTGTTTGCTTCTGTGTTTGCAGAATCAGGGATGCTATCTTTGTAACCCGAGCCTGAATAAGTGAAAACAATAACATTTTAGCCTTAAACCTTTTTTTTTTTTTTAAATTTTCTTTTTATGCTTTCAGCATTCAGTAAGCGTATCAAAAATCTTTGATGGGTGAAGTTTCTTTAGGAAAACCATCCTGCTCAAAAAAGGCAGCTGTCCCTGTTGGGGCGTATAAAAGTTTACATGAAGAAAAGAGCTGCTGCAGTCTTTGTAAAATGTCTACTCCTTACTTGTAGTCCTGGTGTGTATCATGTAAATATGTATTTAGGATTGTTGGTTTTTAAGCAAATAATGCTGATCTAATGAACTAGAGAGGTTGCTACAGTTTATCATAAATGTCTATATTTATAAGAAAGATGATGAGCCCTACAGACTGTAAGTGCACTTCGGAAATGCGTGTATCGAGAAGCAAATGCATCAGGTGTATGACAGCATGCATGTGCGGTAAATGTGGAGTAAAATATGAGGTTTTGGTTGAAGAAATACTATTGCACATGGTTTCAATGTACCCAAAGGCACGAGTCCACATGGTTATTAATAATCTACAAAGATGTATTTGGAGAAAGATCTCCAGTTGGAGTTATTACTGAATACTAGAAAATTGTTTCCTAGTCACTGTGGTTATACGATCAGAGCTTCAAAGCAAATCTTTTTTAAAAATCATACAAATCGCAAAAAATTGAAAGCCTCCATCCTCCTGGGATTCGATTCAGAAAGAGTTCCCAAGGAAAAAGAAGAGCAGTGCTTTCGAATGAAATGCCACTTCATCCTGGTGAGATACTAGTGGGAATGCAATGTGGCCCCGAGTGCAAAGTTGGCCATAGCCTTCCTGTTGTTGACCATCACGGGTAGTCCTGTTTTGTTGTATTACACTAGCTTGAGATCTCAAAAAAAACAAACCAAACCAAACCAAACCAAAACAAAACAAAATAAAAAACCCCTGTTATATATCAAAGTGGTCTACATTCCCACCATTCTGACCACGCAATGCTTGCGCAAAGACAGGTAATTTCTACTCCTCCTGCTTTGCTAATGTGATCAATGAGCAACAGAGAAAAAAAAACATGAAAGAAATCTCATGAACTGAATGACTTCCGTTAGGAAAAAAATATCAGTAAAATACTCGGTGCCCCTTGGTCACACCGCAAACGTGACAAGGCTGGGGACGAGCTCCTCATGCTCTGCCGCCCAACCCAATCTCATTTAAGTAAAATTAAGCTGCCTGCATCAGCCAGGTAAAGAATGGGTCTTTCTGTAACAGAAACCATAGGGCTTCCCAGATAAGACGTTTGAAAAATCATTATCACGGATTGCCTTGGAAAATAGATAACTAAAAGGTGCCTTGATTTACCTTCATTTATACACAGGGCATTTTTCTAAACCTTAGATTTTTTTCACAGTGTTCTTATTTTCTTAAGATCATTTTAGGATAAAAAAATCCCATCTATTTGGCAAGCAGTAATCATTCCCTTCTGAATTCTTGCAGGAATGTAATGTATTACCAGTCTCTCCACATACAGTTAGATAGAAACATTTTCCCCTAGATTAGATTATTAGAGGATTATTTGCTTTTAAAAAAATGTTAGGGGCTGGTTTTACAAATCCTTGCTGTAAGGACAGTGGGGTTGCCTGGGTGAGTAAGGACCGTTCATATAATGAGAGCTATAAAAGGTCTGGCCTGTGTATTTAAACTTTTTTGTTTTGTTTTGCAAATAATGGAAATAGATGGTTTCCTATTTCTAAAAGCACCTAGCCAGTCTGAAGGAAGATAGCTCTGAAGGGACATCAGTAACAGCTGCTGTAGATAGGGCATGTTTTGATTATGTTATTATAAATACACCACTATAACTTATTGCATTTTACTTTTTTGTATAACAATGGGATGTAATTGCAGGGGCTATTTATTTAGGAAAAAATGGCAATATACATCTTTCTGAATTGCATGGACAGAGAGATGCACAGACCAACTTGTAATGACAACGTGCTCAAGAGTGCCATGGGTTAACATGGACTTTAGGGTCCCAGGTAAGCTGCACTGCAACAGTCTCCCAAGAGATATTTCAGAGAGACAGACTAATTCATGTGAAGGCAGATACGTAACATTCTGCTGTATTAGTACCTCCAGTTTAAAGGAATACAATAAAATCCATTTTAATCCTGACTACAGATTTTTGAATAATGGGGCCTGTGCTGTCTATTCTGTTTACAATGGCTTGTGCTTTGTGAATACATATCAAATGTTGTAATATATTTTTATTACATAGAGTTAATGGTTAATACATATATAAATAAATACATACTATATATGTATATTGTGCTTTTGTTAAATTTGCTGTTAATGAAATGTGACTATGATAAATGACTTGGTGTGAGCTATTTTTTCATATAAAAGTTAACATTTTAAAAAGTCTGTTTCACTTCATTGTTGCAAAAGTCAAGCCTGTAATGTCACTGCAATGATGTGACCTCATCAGTCCTGCACATTTTTGGAAGATAACTACAAAGTCCAATGCAATAGAATATTACTTCACAGCAATATGAGCAACACTAGTGAAATAACTGGAGAACCTGTCGTCTAGTCTTAATGCAGATGTCTAGTCTTAATATACATGATCCTACTGAAATTTAGCTGTCCCTTGACATCTTCAGCAGGTTTCACAGTTGGGGTGAAACCAAGGCTGGGGGGGAGCTGGTAGTGTGGGGCTCCCTCTTGCTGCTCCCTGAGCATCCTTGCCCACCCGGAGCTCCCACAGAAAGGTCTCCAGAGGTTTCAGACTCATCCTGAAGACCAGCCAAAAGGCACACCCTGCAGAGGCAATAACTGGTAGTCCTCACGGAGCAGAAATCTTTTATTGTCTATGTAAAGTCCAAACTCTTGGTCCCCAAGTGTGTTCTTCCACTGACTCACAGGGCTTAATCATTAACTGCGCTTTAATAACAACATCATAACTTCAGTACTCAGGTGTGGGTAAGCACTCATTGACATCAACGGTAATAACTCCAGTCTTCTCCCTGTGATCTCTAGACAGAGATTTCAGTTGAAGATTAAATTCCACTCCAGTGCGCAGATTAGGCCTCTTAAGGGCACTTGTGCTTCCCTTGCAGGTGTTAGATCTCCGCTGTAGGAAAGCAGAAGAGACCCCAGAGGAGCTCAAAATTCTCAGACATCGAATAATTTCTGATTTAACCAACATGAATACTTCGTGCCATGTCTTCGGTTCCCATTCCCCCCCCTTTATTTTAGACAGCTCAGCAAATAATTTTCTGGTTTCCATCTTTGTCTGTGCGTCCCCTCCTGTCTTGCCTCACACACACATGGACGGTCTCCACAGATTAACACCGTGCTCTCACAAAGGCTGGCAGAGCTGGAGGAGGTAAATCATTTATTCATGTTCAGTTCATACCCACTTTCAATTTACGCTGAGGGCAGTGCACAAATCAGGCTGCAAATGCAAAGCTTTCACCGTTGTCTTTGGGAGAAGAAGCTGGAGACACCCTGGCTCTGCAAACCCCCAATGCCACAATAATGTCCTCTCACAGGGGGAAGACATTTCCCAGCATCAGCGGATCCGTCCTGAGCTCCAGGCTCAAACAAACCCTCAAAGGAAACCTGCTAACACGACGTGAGAGATTCTGGGAGGCTGCCTCCTCTGAATCTGTGGGAGGTTTTATTTTGCTCTGGTCTCCAACTGCTTCTTTTCATCCCTTAGAAAGGACCTAAATACTGCCTTTCACATTGCAAAGGCTGATGCAAAGGAATATTAATTCCTGGAAAGTTTTCCCTTGAGATTTAGCAGAGACAGAATAATTATCCCGGAAAATGCAAGGAAATGTAATTTCAAAGGACTTCCCATCCACATGCTTATAAAACTTTTTTCTTTTGCCAGCATCGTGCTAGAACCCAGTTAGAAGCTTCATGCCAACTTCTGCTACCCAGACTTTTGAAGGAACCAAGCTGTAATGCCAGAAACACAGTGGACATGCATCCAGCATGGCAAGACATCTCAAACAATAAAACTACTTATTTCTTCTTCTGTATCTAGCAGCACGTACAATGTAGAAAAGGGGCCCAGCCAAAGCTGTAGGAGTTCCAACACAAAAGACAGAGATGTATGTTGGCTCCCAGAGATGTAGTCCCTCCCTTGAGTCAATCTGGTCCCCGCACACTGGAGCAGTACATGAGAAGGTAAATCTCAGCACATCACCAGGTGGCCAAGAGGCCTCTGAAGGGGAAATGTTGTGAGCTATTTGGTGGTTTATGGTCCATTAGATAGCAACAAACTGACCTAAACTGACATTATATCCCTGTGTGTCGCTGTACGGACTGTTTTCCAATGGGTATGTGCAGATATGCCATGCAAACAATGCAGAAGTAGCCGTATTGGTGACATTTACTCAAATTATTTGTGTTAGTTTCCCTCCCAGAGCATTCCCAATGTATTAGGCAGAACGACTGTAATGAAAGATAAAATTAAAGAAAGGAAACCAAACACAACTATCTGGCAGTAAATAAAAGGCTATTCATGTTTAGTGTTGTGTCATAGAATGGTTTGGGTTGGAAGGGACCTTCAAGATCATCATCCAGCCCCCCTGCCCTGGGCAGGGACACCTCCCACCACACCAGGTTGCTCCAAGCCCCGTCCAACCTGGCCTTGAACCCCTCCAGGGATGGGGCAGCCACAGCTTCTCTGGGCAACCTGGGCCAGGGGCTCACCACCCTCACAGCAAAGAATTTCTTCCTAATATCTAATCTAGATCTCCCCTCTTTCAGTTTAAAACTGTTACCCCTCATCCTATCGCTCCACTCCTTGATCAAGAAGAGTCCCTCCCCATCTCTCCTACAGGCCCCCTTTAGGGACTGGAAGGGGCTGGAAGGTCTCCCCAGAGCCTTCTCTTCTCCAGGCTGAACCCCCCCAACTCTCTCAGCCTGTCCTCACAGCAGAGGGGCTCCAGCCCTCCCAGCATCTCCGTGGCCTCCTCTGGCCCCGCTCCAACAGCTCCGTGTCCTCCTGCTGTTGGTGCCCCAGAGCTGGAGGCAGCACTGCAGGGGGGTCTCTCCCGAGCGGAGCAGAGGGGCAGAATCCCCCCCTCGCCCTGCTGCCCACGCTGCTGGGGATGCAGCCCAGGGTGCGGGGGGTTCTGGGCTGCCAGCACACATTGCCTGCTTGTGTTAAACTTCTCATCCACCAACACCCCCGGCTCCTCTTCAGGGCTGCTCTCAATCCATTCTCTGCCCAGCCTGGATTTGTGCTGTTGTGTCAACAGAAAGAAAAAGCATTCCAGAGGAAGAGAAGATTAAACAACTACCCTTCAACATAGAAAAAGTGCTTTTGGAAGGAGATAGAGCTCAGGAGATGCTTTTCCAGTCAAGTGAGAGAAAAGAGCAAGCAGCATCTCCAGCTGTTCCTGCCCTGCCTGTACTCTGGCTGGCACATGCTTTGCACTGGAGCACCTCGCTTGACACTGAAATGAGGAAGCTCTTAGTTTGTTTTTTTTGTTTTGTGTTTAAAAGTAAAATCTACAAACTCATATCATTGCAGGATGGCATTTTCAAGGTAATTACTTTATTAATCTTTAAGCCCCATATTTGATTATGCGTATATCAAACCATTATATTTGATAATTGGGATCAATTAGATTTGATGGTAATTTTGAACGTGCATAGAGGCTCCATCTGAAGGAAACACTGCATATCATTCTAAGTTTAAGTAGTCTAAATGATTCAGCTTTCTAGTTGAGGTTGGACATGGCTAATGCCATTTGCCTCTGGGTTTTGGTAAGGAGTTTTATCACTTTAAATTGCGAATATTTCTTTTCAGATTTCTTTTTCTTTTCAGCACTTCCTGAAAGTGCTTTAGAGAATCTATTTCCAAGATGAAAAGTGATGTTCTGACATCTTTCCTAATGGTTTCATCATTACATCCAACTAAATAATTTAAGAATTAATACTGCACCTTAGCTGTCCAGGTATCACATTTAATTCCCATTTTACTAACTTCAGCTACATAGCGTTTTCCTATACCTGCCTAGATGTTGTATCACTTTTGCTTTCATTAGTTCTGTAAGCTTCTTCAGCCATAAAATAAATGATGATATATACTTTTTCTACAGAGCAGTAACTCCTGTTGCTATGTATTAACATCCGAACTTTCATGAAATATGGGAAGAAATAATGTTGGCTTGATTCGTTCTGTTCTAACTTCATTTCTGAAATTGTATGCTTGAACCTAATACCTCCAAAGTCTTAAATTTACGATTTGTCCAAATTGACCATCACAAGTTTTCACTAACATCTTGAGATAAACCTCTCTTCCTGCTAGTGTTTGAGGAAAAGACCCACTGGGGCAGGATCCAGCCAAAAATGTTGGCATTATTATCATTCCTACTTCTTTCTGTTGGAAACCCTCCACTCCCCACAGACAAACTGTCAAAACAAAATTATTTCATTTAAAAGCAGGTTCCTCTGGAACCCCTGCAACTTTGTACTGCTCATAAAAATAAACGTGATATGAACAGCCAGCCCAGAAAAGCGATAGCATCTGAACTCACTCTGGCCTGATGGGTTTTTCATCAGTTTAATCACTTTTCAGACAAACCATACTTAAAACCTTGCATTTCAGAAAGTGAACCTGCGTGATCTCCCTCAAAGCCTGTCTTTCGTCCTCGGCCTTCCCATACTCACCCCAGGGAAGCTCATGTTGTGTCCCAGGGCCTGTGCAGGGCACAGCACCCAAGCAAGGACCCGGCATTTGGGATGCCCACGCACACCTGGGTTCCAGGTCAGGCTCTCCCTCTGCACCTCTGTTTTCAGGGAATATTCCTCCACGTTATCATCTACGTCACCAAGTCCTTGAGCCACCACTCTGAAGTCGTCATCGTTCAAACGGACACGAGAAAGGACAAAGTATGTTAAATGCATTTTCATCTTCTTATTCAGTGTAAGAGTTGCCCATAACCATAAACGTATCAGATACGTTTAGGAAGTCCAGTGCCTTGAGAATTTAGGAATTCAATTTTCCTGTCACCTTTAGGAAATTCGATACTTCTCGATAAATTAATGTAAACTGGTCTGCTGACCGTGCACTTGCATGAGAGCCTTCACCGCTATTTGGAAGAGTCTAGGTGGTAGGCTGGTTTTCAGCAGCGTGTTTTGGCTCTCCGCTGGGGAGACTCTCATGCCAGCTGACATGGTGATTTGTCTTCCTCGTGCCTAGGGCTGCCCTTCCAATCAATGGAGATGCATTTCCAAGAGGGTAATTCAGAAACCCCATGCCGGACGCAGCTAAGTAAGGTGACACAGCCCGATGTTGAAATGTCTAGTCTTCCAATAAATTTTTTTGTCTAAAATTTGTCTAAAACAAATATATAACTACATATATATACACACAATAAAAATAAATAACAATAACAATAATACAAACAAATTTTGTCTAAAATGTGTTTTTAATCACTAAAACCCTACTATACGAGCCCCATCACACTTTTTAAGAAAAACTTCTATTATAACTATTATTAATACCAAACAGCTAAAATTCTTATAGGTCCATAAGGAAGTATTTAAAATAAAATGTTACAGCAAACGATAGCAGAAAGTTCTTAAGAGATAGCCTGAAGGGACCTGATGGACAGGATGTTGTAGAGACTTTCCACCGAGTCCAAGGGGTCTTAAAGAGTTCGACTACCAAATTCCCTATTTGCAATCAAGAAAGGATAAACACTAGATTTACAATCACGGATAATCTGTCATGTGGACACTAAAAGAATCACTTCCAGCTGCAATGCTTTGGACTGGAGCATAATAAAATAATTATTAAGGAAAATATTATAGTGAATCAGACATCTGGGGCTCCCTGCCCCCAGGCAGGCTCAGTAACAACTCATCCAGCTCCAGCATAGGGTAGCCTCACCTGATTTTTAAAAGTCCCAGTGATGGTTGTTCCACAACTCTTCCATCCTCTCCAGATTATTTCAAAGTTTTACTGTTCCTATAGCTAGGTTACGTTCTATAATATCTACCTTACTGCTGCAAATCTTGATGCAAACTGTGTAGCTCTTAATCTATTTTATTCAGATGCAGTCACAGGAGGAAACACTATAATAAATGAGAATCTGAAGAGTTAAAGCCTATTTACAAGAAACTAAAAATGTCAAAGAAACTTTCAGAAAAAAAAAACCCATAAAGTTCCCCAGCCTTTTCCTCCCACAAAACCTCTTTGAAGTGGATAAACATTTGCACAATACGAATCTCCATGCAGATGGATGGGATGCTGGCACGGTTCAGTTGCGTTATTTCCAAGCTGTTAATGAGTCAACAGTAACAGTGTCACACCATATTTTTGTAAAGACTTCAGGACATTAGCAAATTGAAAAAAAAATCTCCAACAGCAAAACCTCCACATTTTCAAAACTTTGGTTACCAAAAAAAATCAGTCAAAATCTTAGCTCTTCCCCTCTTAGTGCCCTAGAGATGAAAGGTTTTAGTGGTATTTTATATATAAAATATACAGAACCTACAATATTTATATTATATGTAAGCCCTGATGAGGTACAAAGAGGGGCGGCAGTGACAGGTTCCTCCTTGCCTCCCTCCATGCTGAGATGCCTCCAGCACATTCCACCACACACGTAAGTCCCCACGACCCCAAAATGAGGTAGACAGGGAACACAGGAGCTGAATATCCCTCTTGCCACCAGCTGAGAGCTCCTCTACAGTTCCCCACAGCTAGGGCCAGGGTTCACGGCCTTTAAACGGCGCCAGCTACCAGGGCTGGCAGGTTGGTCCTGAAACGCTATAGCTGAATGTCATTGCGAAAGCTCTCTGAATGACATTGCGAGAGCTCCCATATTGCTCTAAGGTGGATACTCTGGTCTAAATGGAATGAACATATCCTAAAAGGATATCTCCTCCCCCAACTCCTGCATGTTTTTAAAACATTTACATCTCCCTTCGTTTTATAAGATGTGTAAGTAGTAACATCTCTGAGCCTTCAAGCAGAAGCCATCTCCAAGACTTCCACAGGCTGCCCAGGGGAGTGGTGGAAACCCCATCGCTGGAGGTATTTAAAAGATGTGTAGACGTGGTGCTGTGGGACACGTTTTAGTGGTGGTTTTCACAGTATTAGGTTAATGGTTGGACTTGATGATCTTAAAGGTTCCTTCCAACCTTGATGATTCTATGATTCTATGATTCTATCCCAAAGTCCTTCAGGAGCCGCAAGTTTTCCAGCCTCTACCCCTACATCCCTTCAGGGGGAACAGGGACAAGGCTCCCGCTGCCCCAGGCCAGCCCTGCGTGCCACAGTCCCCAGGACAGAGCTGGTGCAGAATCACCCTCTAAGCAGCCATTTCTCTACGTTCAATCCAAATTCAGTTAATTCCTGCTCTTTGCGAAGCACAGCTCTCGTGCTGGTTTTGCTTGTCAGATCGTCCTCTCAGTAGTTTCAGATGCTCAAAATTCCAGGACATTCTGGAGATCAAAATAGCAATTATGAAAAGCAGGTGCTTTTTTAAAATTTTAAAATGCCGACAATTACCGCAATCATTATCACAAGGTGTTTTGCTAGAAAAAGATCCACCTGCACACAGTGGATTCAGAGACAGAGAGGATGCCACAAAAGCCAACAGTCAACCTTATAAAAATGCCAAGAGCAGAATAAAGCAGCAGCTCCCAGCACA
This sequence comes from Stercorarius parasiticus, assembly GCA_013396915.1. Taxonomy (NCBI): domain Eukaryota; kingdom Metazoa; phylum Chordata; class Aves; order Charadriiformes; family Stercorariidae; genus Stercorarius; species Stercorarius parasiticus. The sequence goes on from VWZL01002701.1 coordinate 378,523, forward strand.
CCTGGCAGTACTCCGAGGCTCAGGCTTCATCCGAGTTGCGTCTTTTCTGAACTTGGGAGTTCAGAAGAGCAAGAACCGGGGTGGCATTTTGCTGCACTGATTCTTTACAAAGGTCTACACTTTCTTGGGCTGGCAAATTCTTGTTGTGCCACTATGAGGTAAAAAAAAAAATAAAGTTCATTTAAAGTTTTTAATACATGCAAAGTCATGTTAATACAACACACAAAGGATGTTAATTTTTACAAGGCTGCTTTTTACTTCCATTTTTCTGATACAAAAGATTGCTTTCAGCGCTTTGTCATCTGTCCTCGTTTAATCCATTTCAAAAATATCTGCGGAGAACGAAACATTGCCGTTGATCTCATTAAGTGTCTTCTAATAATTGCAGGTTTTAAGAAAGCTGGAGACAAAAACCGACTGAAATTAAGCTTGTAATGAAAAAGAACAAGAAAAAAATGAGTGGGAGTATGGTAATTACATGCTTACGACTGTGACAGTAGGCAAAAGAAAACAGAGCAGCAGATGGTATCTAAATCTAAAGGAAAATGTAAATGATGCTGAACTCAGACGATTCTCTAAATAATGGTGTATTTAGCAGCAGGTAGATGTTCCACCTAAAGAAGTGCTGCCTGATAATTCAAGGATGTACATCCAATATAGGAGGGACAGACCAGCCTTCTTTATTTGGATGAGAAATCACTTTATCAGTTTCTATGTACTGCAGGGCCTTTACCTCACTTTCCTGGCCATCTCTACAATGTTGCTTATCAATACTCTTAGGTTATATTTGTTATTTGTCACCAGTAGGCACACAAAACCTCACCTTCTTCTGTGACCTCAGCAGCCTTACCATGGCTATTGGCGGCGCAGCCTGAGTCAGCAGCAGCTGGCCCCTAGTTCAGCGGGGAAAACAAACATAACACTAAAAGCCCAAAAAATTACCAGCAGTGTTTTAGGACATGCTCCCAGGAAGGCTGCTCAGCATCCTAATAAAAGTGTGATGTGAATAAGTGCAATGGGAAAATCAGGTGTCCCCAATTTCCCATGTCTGTGCCTGCAATAGAAGGTGGAAGGCCGAGAGGAGCTGGGCAGCAGGTCCAGCCAGCGAAGTGCTGACTTTGTGCCCTTGTGGCCCAGCAATGTGCCCTTGTGGCCAAGATGGCCATTGGCATCCTGGGGTGCATCAAGAAGAGTGTGGCCAGCAGGTGGAGGGAGGTCATCCTCCCCCGATGCTCTGTCCTGGTGAGGCCACATCTGGAGTATTGTGTCCAGTTCTGGGCTCCCCGGTTCAAGAAGGACAGGGAACTGCTGGA